>JAJMJA010000025.1:0-216987 GCA_030568835.1 Kodamaea hsintzibuensis (nom. inval.)
ATAAATTAGGGCATGTAAATATTTGGGAAATAATAAGGGTGTTTTGATAGTGTAGTCACTGGAAGGATAGAAAAATTAAGTGAATAGTCAGATAAGGGATCTGATGATCGATTGAACGAATCAGCCAATGATCTGTCTACTTTAGCTCGTAAGAGTCAATTTGGTCTACTCATTAGTAATTGTTCTTGTATACAAATGGGGTGTAAATGACGGGACTCCAATATGATTGTGGTTGGGGTGTTAGCTCTTTTGAGAATACATGTAACAAACAGGACTACTCCTTTATAGTTATACTCCTCACTACGATTTACTACTCCTCATTAGCTGATAATTTAGTGCTCATTAATAGTATATTGACATATAAGTAGTGGGATGAAGCGGATCTATAAATGATATAAATTTTACAAATGATACTAGTTTAGTTAGTGTGTGGTTTTAATATTCTTACAGGTATAGCTAATCTTTTCTTCCTACCTTCTTCAAACTGCTCTTCTCTATCCTTAATTCTGCTACTCTCTCCCTCTCTCTCTCCTCTCTCCCAATTTGGTGGCTGCAAAATTTCCAAATACTCAAGGTTGAACCCCATTTGAGGAGTAGTTTTAGAATTAGCTATTAACTGAATACAATGTGTGTGTTTTTGGTCATAGAGGGATTGCTTCTTCTTTTCCATTATAGGTTAATAGTTATTGTGACTTCTAGAACTAATCTATATTTTGCTTTCAATAGTAGTTATGATACTTTAGGGGTGTCTCTTGTTGCGGGTATTGATTCCAGATTGATTACTGAAAGACTGACCTAAACACTTAAGGATTAGAGGGAACTAATGCTTTCCTTCTTTGTTGTACTGACATCAGCATACAGATATTAATGATTACTCTACGATTAAATTCTTCTCATATCTTAATTCCTAATGGTTTGGTACATTTATCAATGCTTACGCTTCCCTTAGGAGTACTACACTATACTTCCTTGTCTGTAAGAAAAAGTCCCACCTCACATCATTTATCACTTGCTTGCATATTCTAGCATGAGAAATGTCTTTACAAAAGCCACGTAAAAGCCATTTAAAAGCCATGAATTTCACACCTTATGTCATTAGAAACTCCAATCACCATCGCCTTGACAGCCTACTTCAAACCCCTCCATCCCCTCTTCTTTCTGGTCTGTACACTTAAAGACATTACTTTATAGTCCTACTATAAGTATCCCTCAAATTCACCAGATTACAGTCAAACTGTTCTCACCAGAATCCACCAGAGACACTTTCCATCCTATCACATGATAGCAGCAACTTGCGTACCACCAACCATTCAGCATCAATACCAAAGTAAACTACTAGAACAGACCGCAAGCGGATGCTCTTTTATCTATCAGTAACGTAACAATTAATTAAAGCTATATGATATAAAAAACGACGGGAAGGAATAAAAGGGGAATCAAAAGATAAAAAGGATATTTGCAGGTTCAAACTAGGCTTTCACACAATCATGGTTCTGGGGAATGGGGAATTATAAAACAAAAAAATGAAGACCCATGATTGACCAGTAGCCCGTTCAAAACCAACTCTATCATCTCTAATCGACCATGATCAGACAAACCAAGTTGTATTAAGTATTATTGTGGGGAATGAGGGATATAAAAAAATGAACTCGAAGCGAGTGTTGTCTATTGGCTGAGCCAATAGTCTTCTTTAGTTGACTAATCAACTTAAGAGGACTTTTCGTGTTGAGTGGAAACTCTTTGCATAGAAACCAAGAAATCTTCCAAGGATCTCTTGTTGTTCTCAGACTTTCTTGGTCTACCGTTACAGAAGTCATCGAAAGCGTCAGAAGAGGCCATCAAGTAGTAAGCACCACCCATGACACAGAAGACACCAAACGAGAAAATCCAGGTTCTAACGACAGTGACAATGTCAGTCCAGTTTTGAGACCACCATCCGAAAAGGGTGAAACAAGTGGCGATGATGTCGACAATGAGGACGGCACCACCCAATTGCCAAGATGGAATCGAGGACCAGAAAGGACCTTGGGCTCTGGTGACGAAAATCAACCAGTTCTCAGTCAAAGAGATTTGCAAGAACAAGATACCGTCAATACCACCGAAGTTTTGGATAATACCACCCTTCTTCATGAACATAGTGGTCAAGGTAATCCAAGTTCCGACAGCCAAGATAACACCCAAGACAATGGACATACCCCACAATCTTGGGGTGTTCCACTTAACTGGAGCAGGGTCGTATGGAGCATTGTCGTAAGCAATAGCCAAGGTAGCAACATCAGCAAAGATAGCAATAAAGACAACAAGGTCAATGTTCAAAGATCTGTTCAAGATAGCAATCCACAAACCAAGGAACAATTCCAAGTGCAAGGACAAAGCGATACGGTAGACAACATAAGCGTACATTCTGTGGAAAATTTGTCTCGAGGTCTTCAAGGCATCAATGATAGCAGACAAACCTGGGGCAAGGAAAACAATATCAGCAGCAGAACGGGCAGCATCAGTGGCACCTTCGACGGCAATACCGGTATCAGCCTTCTTCAAGGATGGGGCGTCGTTAACACCGTCACCAGTCATGGCCACCAAGTAACCTCTGGATTGCAAAATCTCAACGGCGTTGTACTTGTGTTGTGGGAAAACTTCAGCAAAACCATCAGCGTTCTCAACAAAGTCAGCAATTTCGGAACCAGCCATGTCTCCACCACCGGACAAACCCAAACGGTCGGCATCGTAAATGTTAGTACCAAGACCCAATTGACGACAGGTTTCCTTAGCAATACCAACGGCATCACCAGTCAACATCTTGACTCTCAAACCTAATCTTCTAGCTTCGTTAACAGTGGCGGCAGTGTCATCTCTTGGAGGATCCATACATGGCATAATTCCCAAGATTTCCCAGTGGCCTTCACCTCTCTTTCTGGCAACACCCAAGGATCTGAAACCACGGGAAGCGAACTCAGCAACAGTGTTTTGGTAGTTTTCGTGAACATCTTCAGGAATTGGGTGGTCGTCTTCGACAGTCTTCAAGACAAACAATGGGGCACCCTTAACACAAATGATACGTTCGCCTTCTGGGGATTCAACAATAGCAGTAACCTTCTTCGAGACAGGGTCGAAAGGTTGGAACTCCAAGACCTTGTACTTGGTCAAAGCAGCCTTAGCACGTGGGTAAGAGATCAAAGACTTCAAGAAAGCCTTGTCAATAGCATCCAAACCCTTCTTTTTTCTAGAAGCAGCCAAACAAGCAGTCAACATCAAGTCATCAGCTTCAACACCTTCGACAGTGTATGGTTCGTGCAAGGACAACTTGTTCTTGGTCAAGGTACCGGTCTTGTCAGAACACAAGATTTCGACACCGGCAAGGGATTCAATAGCAGACAACTTTTGGACAATAGCTTGCTTCTTGGCCAAGTAGGCGGCACCGACAGCCATGGTGGTGGTGACGACAGCTGGCAAACCAACTGGGACACCAATGATAGTGATGGCCAAGGTGTGTCTCAAGATACCGACAATTCTGACAGATCTGTAGAAACAAGCAACCCAAACGACAAGCAAGGTCAAGATGACGAAAACCAAAAGAGTAGTACCAATACCGTTCAAGACTTCAGTAAAGTGACCAGTTCCACCAGAGGCCTTGTTGACCAAGGCAGCGGCTCTACCAACGAAAGTAGAGTCACCAGTGGCAGTGACAACCATAAAGGCTTCACCAGTCTTAACAGTAGATGAGGAGTAACAAGCGTCACCGTGTCTCTTGTCAACAGCAAGAGATTCACCGGTGATAGCGGATTGATCAATTTGCAACAAAACGTCTTCGGAAACAATACGACCATCGGTTGGGATGACGGTACCGTCTTCCAATTGCAAGATGTCACCAGGGACGATTTCAGTAGCTTGCAATTCAACCAATTGACCGTTTCTGACAATCAATGCAGTGTTAGCCAAGGTCTTCTTCAATTCATCGACAATAGAACCAGCTTGGTATTCTTGGATGAAACCAACAAAGGCGTTCAAAAGCAAAAGGGCAATAATGACACCGAAATCAACCCAATCTTCCAAACCAGCAGCCAAGATAGCAGCGGCCTCCATAACGAATTGAATAGGACCGACAAAGAACATAACGAACTTAAGAATCAAGTTTTCTTGTTCTTCAGCCATCTGGTTCAAACCGTATCTCTTTCTTCTCTTGGATACTTCATCTTCAGTCAAACCGACGGTTGGGTCGGTTTGCAACAATTCTTCTGGGACAGCCTTGAAAGTAGACTCGTCCAATTCCTCCTCTTCTTCTTCACCAGGAGCATTCGACTGCAAGTCGATAATCAACTGGTCAATGTCATCGTCCTCATCTTCAGAGGCGTTCTTGGCGACCTTCTCGTGAGTTGGTTCGGTAGCACTCATTATCAAGATTCCTTAACTATACAAGAAAGAAAAAAAAGTAGACTTAGAGTCGGGGGGGGTACTCAACTTATATAGTGAAATTTGATGGGAAATTGCAGCAAAACAAAATTGCTGAATGTTTGTTGTGAAGTTTCCGTCCGAATTCGTAATATCAAAACAGATAAAAAAAAAGTGTCGTTTCTTTTGGGAGACGACGACCAACCAGAGTGAGTGTTTTGAGGGAATAACTGGGAGATGTCGGAATGGGGAAGGGTGTTTTGTTTTGGGCTTGAGATGAGGCCTTCTTACTGGGATTTGAGATGCGATGAAGAGAATAAGTGTTTGAGGTTGTAGGAGTCAGGTGTTTGAGGTAATGATGATGTACTGGGTACATACATATACTAATTGTCTAGCTGTAGGTCTATTTATTAGTAGAGATGGAGAGAGACCTTAGGAGGGGAGAGACCATAGGGCTATTGGTTTTGAAGTGAGGAGCGGGAGGACAGATTAAAGTGGTGGCACAAATGGAAGCCTCCTCTTTTCGTCATAACATGTTTCGATACGGCTTATCATAGTTAGAACTGAAAAGCTTATTTTGTACATTGGCAAGCATCACCGAGAAATCTGAGTTACGAAAGTGCTAGCGACTAAACTAGACTTGACTTGACTTGACGTGAGAAAGTTTAGATAAGTTTGAACATGGGGTACTTGAAATTTTCACACTTGCATTGAAGAGTATGTATAGCATATTAAAAGAAGGAATGAATGTAGAAGAAGAAAAAAAAAAATAGGTGGTATGAAGCAGGTATAGAGATATGAGCAAGTAATAAATGTATGTTGTACTATTAATATACCAACCTACAGCTTACTAAAAGATTTATTAGATGAAACTCTAAACGACATTGTTGAATATTGTTATGGTGTCAACTTAGTGTTGGTGATAACCTTTTTAAATTTCAGCTCATCTATCGATGGAATATAACATACATTCGTATAGTATTTTTAAAGTCCAAGACAATAAAAAGCTGTCATAAAAACTTGGTAATAAAAGAAACTGAAGAGATGGTAAGGAGAGTTGTAGAGTAAGGAGAAGAAAGAATGAAGAAGTATAGTTTGCAATGTAGTGTACCTTAAAAGAGTTGTCCCTTAGACAACTCATTGGCTACTCATCTCATCAAACCTTTGCGTATATAATGTGCACTTAAAAGAGGTGTGTTCAGCTCGGCCCTAATACTCTCGGTGCTCGCAAACTACTTACCGCATTGGTTTTGCAACAATCCATTCTAGGACACTGTGCAAGAGTCCATACACTAAAAATCACTTTTGTTCCACGTTGTTGACCAATGAAAAAAATTAGCGCAGTGATGGACAAGGCCTATCCAGAGAAAACCGTTTATATCGCTAGACGTCTTGGCCCGTCGTCCTGGATGTTACGGTTGTGGTTGGTGCTTCTATTTCTGCTGGTCTGTCATTTTGGCCTTGTGGTTTTGCCGTGTGTGCCGTTGAGATTAATAGTCTAATTGATGTTATATATGCTCGGATGTATGGTATCGCTTATTCATTTATATACACGATGGTTATTACGTACTCGTTATTATTACCTTTCGTCTTTCGTTGGTTATTATGATCTTCATTATCCTACCTCTCAATATCCAAACTCTCGTATTCTCTTATTCCCCCTCTTTCACTCTACTGATTGTATACTGTGGAATAATTGAAACTTCTTGGCCGTCTCATAGTCCATCCAACAATCGACATCTCCATCCATCTCCATTTCTCCTCCACAGAAATGACGTAACGTCGGACTAGTAATTTGTTTTCCATTATTAGACCGGTCGTTCCGATGGTTGCGAGACTTTTTAGAAATGAGAGATTTAGTATGAAAGTTTTAGAGAGGTTCCTAAAGATTACTTTAATTTGAAATCAATTTTAACTCTAATATTTGAGTTATATAAATCAGTTAATTTCACTTGTTCATTTATTCAATATTCACTTATTCATCACTAACTCATCACCACATCAACTTCACCTCAACTCCACCAAATTACTACCATTTTCTAATCCCTCAACTAACTACAACATCAGAAGTCAAAACATGAAACTATGATAAAACATTAAACTTTTTATTAGATAACAAAAATTAGTTATCGTTGGCTCAAAACAGAAGGAAAAATTCTATTGCATACAAACTCACAAAGTAACAGTCTGGGGGACATGGGGGGTGAGAGCTCTAGGGTACTTTTGATGGGTTTTCCTTCAACCTATCAAATACCACTGTTCATTCTTCTTGGTCTCTATATCTCTTGGTATTCTCTCAATTGATTCTTGGTTTCTTTCTCCTCATCTTACTCCTCTCCCCGGCCATTTAATGTACTCAATTTGAACCTGCATTTTAATCTGAAAGGACGTTCGTCCTCCGGGTATTAGAAATTATACATCCAACTTGCATATTTCGAAATTTTGTCTGTTTTTTTTTCATGTCCTATGAATTACATTTCGCTGTGTCAATAGTATACAACAGCACAAATAAGTATGTTGATGTTTACAGTTGTGTTTAATGTTTGATTTGTTGTATATACTTCAATGTAGTCCCCATTTGTTATTATTATTTTCATTTTCTATTGCACTTATTGTTCATTGCTCCTCAATTCTAATTGTAGATGAGTTTTCACATGGTTATAATCAATTTGTATAATTTATTTGTCAAATTCTATTAAACTGAAATGTTTGAAACATTAGTTCAAGTGTTCATGTTTCCCAGACATTTGTCAATCTGACATTCTTGTGGTGTTGGTGTTAAAAGGATTTTAAATGTGTATGGCTTTTGAGTTTATTATCAGAAAATCAGACACTATTTTTTTACTCACTTCTTCAATTTCTTCCAATCAACGTCTCTCATACAACGTTCCCGGTATTAATCCTTCATCTATCTCAATTAACCAATCCTCAATCGTTAACTTCCAAACTCGCCTTCCACCTCCTCTCCCTCTCCTCCCCTCTCATCATTCACACCTTCAAAAACCCATCGATCAAAATAAACAGGACATCCCATCTCCACTCCTCAAGTTAATTTCCAACTCTCGGAACTGATGGATGTTTTTGCAGCCACCCCAAAATATCCACGGCTGGATAAATAGGAAATAGTAAAACAATGTCTCTTTTGAATATAGTCACGTCTGTTTATTATGATTATTTGCCCGGATCAAATGGAGCTCACGGCTTAATTGTTTTCTCTTCCAGTATATCCTTTACTTTACAATCTTCTCTAAGATAAATCTCCCTAATAATTTAGAGAGATAAGACTTCAAGCTTTTACCTGTACTCTAACTAAGTCACAACTTTATACTACTTCTTCTTTGATCCACTGCCAACCTCAATAATTAATCCCCTACTATTGAATAGTCATTTGAAGTATGTACACTGTGCTCTTCAAAACCTTAGTTCAGAGCGACCATACTCCACTCCACTTATCAAAGGTTTCCTTAAGTCCTTTAATATTATTCCAATCTTGTCGACTCTTCTAGTAACCATTTCCTAATTTCAGCCCCTCCAATTTTTAACCCTTACAGATCCTTACACGATTCGAAGCCTCTTTTAATTTATCTATTCTCCCTTTAAGCTCCTTCTATTCTTCTGTCCTCTCTACGTAACCTCTCTTCAATTCACTACTTCCTCTACACTTTATTCTCGTTGATCCAAAATAAATTCATTCACCCCTCAACTATAACCCAAAAAACAAAAACTATTGGTTGTTCTTCTTGATCCTGCTCATTTCTCTGCTGGCTCTGAACTTCCATTTGATTGGCCTGAACACCTTGAATAATAAGAACAAAACACTTCCGATAAACCTGAACAACGCCAATCCTGCAACAATCCACAAAATGATCGTCAAGAACATTTGCGAGTTACCTGCGATCGACCCATCGGCAAACTGTGGCTTGGACTTGGTAAAGGTGTCAAATCCACCGGCCTCCAACACAACAACAACTAAGATTGCGTTTGTCAAGATCCATACCAAAACCGTGATTGTTCTGATAAATGCATAGTACGAGTCGTCCTTGAGTTTCTTCACGTTGGCTTCAGCTGGTGGTGGTGCTGCACTACGCAACACTTCCAAGGTTCCCAAGTAGTTGTCATTCAACTCCTCAGCAACACCAGGAACAATCATCACCAACTCATCCTTGTTTGTGCCGGTAGACTTTGCAGTACCCAAATCCTTCGCAACAACATTTCCCTTAGTACCCCAAGAAACATCATGGATGTTACAGAAGGAGTAGATATTCAAAATGTTGATATAACTTGGCGAAAGCAACACGTACTGAGCAAAAGACGTGAACATAAAGCTCGGCTCTCCGTACATGAAAGCACCGACAAAGTACAACGTATAAGTTGAAACAACAGACACAACCAAGTCTCTAAACTTCTGGTTCGTGAAAATCATCAGTACCTGGAAGTCATGCTTATGGTCCTTCAAAATCGAATTGACAGTGTGCACCGCCAAAAAGATGGCGGCGAACATCATATACGCCATAAGCACAGCAAAGAAGACACAAATCACTAGATAAAACTTTTTCGTACCTCTCGGGGTATTACCAAATGCCAATATAAACGTGCAAACAACACATCCAACATAAAACCAAAGGAAAATAATAGCCAAGTAACGTCCAATTTGGAAATTCATATCTGTCGAACCCAAATTTGCAGTCAAAATTCTAAACACCAAGAAAAAGGAAGCCAAAGAAAACCAAGAAACCATAATTGTTACCAACTGGTAGTAAAACTCCAATTGTAAGAATAATTTACGCAAGAGCGAGTGCTTTGAGCGCCAAATCTTTGTCCAGTGGAACACAGCGTACGCGGCAGCGAAAAGCGAACCGTTCAACCATCTTCTTCTCTGCAACACAAACTCGTCGATTCTCTCTGGCACATCAGTTTCTGCTTTAGCTTCATTGACATATCTCAACACATAATTGTGACCCTTCTTGGCAACCAATTCAAAACACAAAATTCTATCTTCGGCAAGGTACATATTCGACGTAAAGATTCCTGCTTCTTGGTAGTTTCTTTCCTTGATGCCTCTTTCGTCGTCCTCTTCTTCTGTGCCTATCACTGCTCCCTGGTGTAAATACTCACCCTTAAAGTACTTCTCTAACGGTCCTTCACCGTCGACATTCAAAAGTGCCTCGTATCTGTATGCTGAAAACGCACCGGGCAACACAGAAATGAAACCAAACACAGACTCCATAGGTTTGTCTAAAATATTAGAGATCTTATACTCAAAGTTTTGTGCTGCAACCAATGGGTTACCCAAAAGACGTCTACCTGGTCCAAGAGATGCTTTCATCTCACCACATGCACCTGCAACGTTAGGGTCACGGAATGCTCTCCACAAGTAGTAGAAAGCGTCCTTCGATGGCTTGGTACCACAATCCAACAACATGACAACCTTAGGTTGTAAGATCAGTCCAAAGGCTTGGAAGGCCCATCTGTGCGAGTTAATCTTTCTTGTATTCTTTTCCTTCAAGCAAAAGAGCATTTGTACAGGGTTCAGGTTTGGACACAAGTGTACTCTGTCGTTGATGACGTCGATTCCAACGGTCGAGGTGTACTCGTAGATATGTGCCTTCACGGAACGCTCGTTAATCTTGGATTTAGCATATCCATCTTGGTATAATCCCATAGCGGCCAAGAGATGTTGCGACCGCTTGTTGAGTTCGAGTCTACCGTCATTAACAATAACAATGACGATTTTCTTCCACAGGTCCTCACCCCATGCTGGGTCTGATCTAGAAGTTAAGTTCTTGATGTTTTCAAACACACCCTTTAATGTACGAGCCAAAAGAATTTCATCTTCGTTATACATGGTAATACAAACCATGATTTCTGTTTCTCTTGGTGGCAGGTATAAAGCTTGTCTAACATTGTAGTTGAAACGAGTAAAGTTAGAAGGACCACATGTTGCTGCTGTGTATCTCATGAAGGACATTTCACGTCCACCTTCCGAAATCTTTTTACCATATGTATCCAAAAGAGCTTTAGGAACAGGACAATCGATAACGTAGTTACCATTAACCAATTTGGCCTTTTTAATTGTTCTTGTGTATGCAAGACGAGGTCTAAAGTCATCATCGTCCAATAAGATTTCATCTTCGCCCATTGGGTGGGGCTCCTGGCTACCACCCAGGCCGAGAATGTTGTTGTCTACACCCAGAGCGAGACGCAGTCCAGCTTCAGATCTAGATTTGATAGTTCCTCTTCTTGTGTTTGTACGTCTGATGGTAGTACCACGTCTGACGAGGTCTTCACCAGTTTCCGAGAATAAGGAGTCGTTGTCTTCGTCGAAAGGATCGAATTCATCATCAGCATCCTTTAATTCGTTCAATATATAGTCATCACCACTAAATGTCATCAACTGAGAGTATGGTCTGAGAGGGACGGCTGTGTTGTCCAAGGTATCGATTCTTTCCAACTCGTATTGGTTATTTTGGTCGATCAATTGTTTACGAGGGCTATAGGCGTTAGGAGGGTATTCTGGTTCCTTTTCGCGGAATGCCACTGTTTTGGTGCGTCTCATTGAAGAGTTGACGCTTCCTTGAGACGCATTGAATGGAACTTTTTCATAAAACATTTCATTATCGTCAATGGTACTGAATCCACTAGATTGCTTGTGTGCATGTCCTCCAGGTGCTCCACCAGGAATAATGTTACCAGAAGACAGGCCCGACGACGAGCCAGCAAATTGTGGTCCTCCATATACCAGGTAAGGTTGTGAAGGAGTGGTAGTGTTATTATTAAACAGTTGGTAAGGTTGTTGGCCAAAAGCAACAAATGGAGGAGGCGTGGCTTGGTTATAATTAGGTATATTAGCAAGAGGAGGGGGAGTAGTTGCCAACGAATAAGGTCTACTATCATAAGGAGCACCACCATAGCCAAACCCAGCACCAGCACCACCAGCACCAACACCCTGACCAAAATGAGCAGAAGAATTTCTTGAATGTTGATTAACTGATGAATATCTTTTATGTTGAGGAACACCTGTACCTAATACAGAAGGACCAACACCAGATCCAGACCCCGATACTTGAGGTGGAATAGGTGAAGTTACCCGTCTATCAACCTCATCATCTCCAAACAAATCATCATCCTCAGGATCAAGCCCTAAAGGACGCTGCGGTTCATTACTCATGACTTACCCTTTTTGAAAATAAAGAAAGTTATGGATGGATTTTTTTTTTCCCTCTCTCTCTTTAAAACGTTTGGTTCCAAAAGGTCTCAGAAAAATTTTGATTTGTTTTATACGATTTGGGGAAGGATGTAAACAAGCCCCTTGATTTATAAATAGGATTAGGAATAGATGAGGTATTGAAGTATGGGTGTTTGGGCATTGTTGTTGATGAAACAGTCTTAATCAGGATAAGGTGGTTGTTATTAAAGAGAATGGAATGGGATGGTCTTGGATATGTGGTGGTCGAGATCATCTTGGAGATTGAAACCAAGAGAGAGATCTGAGATTTGTTCGCTAAATGCTTAGCGGAGAAAAAAATTTGGTTACTAAAATTAGTGAAGATTATTAGAGTTTGGACTTTAGAAGTTTGGTTTGGATTTGGTTTGGATTTGGACTTTGGGTTTGGATTTGGGTACTAGATTGCTGTATAGAAAGGGTTGGTAAGGTTAGGGCTTCATTTCTAACTGACAACATATATAGGTGCTAAGAAGTTTTGTGAATCAAGAATAGATATATTGTGTGCATTCGCTAGTCGATGAGATAAATTCATGATCTTTGTGTTGTTGGAAGGGTATTAATTTGATTTGAGTTGATTTGGTTTGATTTGATTTTGATGAATTGTTTTAGTGGATGTGTTTTGATTTGATGGAGGGAATGAGCTAGGATGTTGAGACGTGGATGAGATGAGATTTGTATGAGAGAGACAAGTGGTAGATTATGAGAAAGGTTATGGTTTCGTGAAAATAATATCGTCAAGTTGTTATATAGTTACTATGTAATTGTAATGAGTAGAGTAGAAAGAGAGAGCGTGAGACAGAGAGTGAAAAATCATTATGAATAAGAAAATGTTCATGTATCATCACAATATTCATTCACTTCTTTCAAGTATCACAAGTGTATTTATCAATGCGTACCATAAATACAGAATGATCTGAACCAATGATGCCCACAAAATATTTATATTTCTTTATCTTGATCTTGAATGTTCTTTTTTCATTAACAATGTTATACATGTTATATTATCGTTAAGCTATATGTTACAAGTATAGTTTGTTAATATGAAAGTTTAAACAACGTCAACTACTTCAACTACTTCAACTAGATAATTCTAGAACATACCTCTTAGTGAATCGAATCAGTTCTCGTCTCTTCTTCAGGTTTGACTTTATCTAAAAAGAGTAACAGTAAAGTTTCATATTAACACCGATTCAGCAATATTATAAACAAGAAAGTTAATTTTGTTATTAAAACTAAAAAGAATACGACGTAAAGGAAGATGGTTCCTTACATGCAGATTGTGTATTGATTCAGCTCGTCTCTGAGGCCTAAGCCGCTCTCGTAATCTCGTTATCTTCTGAATGAGTCGCATTTGGCTGCAAATACGGTTAATTTTTCACACAAGGCTGTAGGGGGTGAGGCTGTACGATGGGGAGGCTGTAGGGTGAGAAGGCTGTAGGGTGGGAAGGCTGTAGATAGGGTGCGTTTTCACGAGAGGTATTTCTGGAAGTTATTTACTTCTCTCTTGGTGCATAACACTTTCATTAAATGTTTATAAAGTATCTTGTAGTTATAAAACCCCTTCATATATTTACTATCCACATATAACACACTCATTTACTCCTCCTAAGCTCTCCAAACAAACAGAATGATACCCATGTCCACACTTGAAAAACGTCAACTCACAATGATGATACTCTCCACTAGAATCGGTTTCTGCAACATACAACAATAACCTTTTCTTACGGTCCTCCCATGCAGCATAATGATCCTCTTCAATAGGATTATTCTGACCCCACATAAACTTAGTACATGAAGAACATGCTCGCTTAGGAATCCACCCCTTCAAATTATCAATTCGAATCATCTTCATAGACTTGTAATTTTCTTGGTGAAGCATTTCAAGCGAAATATTCAACATCTCGCTCTCATACGAAAAGGACCGATAGATGTCTTGCAAGATTTCCCTGATTGCCAGGGTAGTCAAAAGAATCTCAGGTGAATCCAAAATACGACTGAATACCTCAAAGAACCTGCTTTCTTTGGTAATCTGCCGGAAACAATCATGGATACACAGATTGAGAAACGGTACATCCTTCAGACTATGTGTTTTAGTAATGAGTGCCACACAGATTTTAAACCACCTGTTTAACGACGTCTTGTTGTCTTTTGTTTCACTAGCAATCTCCATCGCTTGACCTAACAACTTTTTGTGTACATCCGTTTCAACATTCTCCAAAATAATATCTAACGACTCCTCTAACTTCCCTCTACTCCTCTTCAAAAGTACCAACGATCTAATCTGGTCGTTCTCCTTCAAAAACTCCTCACACTTTACTATCCATGAATCATCAAGTGGAAAGTTTTGTAAGGTTTTATAAACCTTTTCAGGATCATCAAGTAAAGTCACATACACATAAACCATTTCTGATGTGGCATACTTTCCTGATTTAATCACCATCTCAAGGTACTCCACTTGGGGAGATTTAAGGATTTCTTTGTGGAGAACAGGCTGATACTTGTCAACCAATGAATAAACTATATTTAAATCAATAGAAACCAACCTTGCAAAGTGTTCTCGTATTACATTATTCAAATTCAACTGCTCTACTGCACCTTTAGTGAGCATAAATGCTCGTTCTAGAATGTACTCCATTGATTCATTCACATCTGTTTTAAGCCACATCTCTAGCACCTGTCCATACTTTCCTTGGATCCCATAAATGTCTATCAATACATTGTAGTATTGGGCAATTTTAAGCTTGCTTATTATTTCTGGTGTAGCATTGATATATGGGATCATGCTCTGTAAAGCCAACTCACTATCTGCACGTACCTCAAACCCTCCAATTAGATCATTGACTACCTTATTAAGTGTCGACTCCAGAAGACGAATAAACTGTGAGTACTTAGGATAATTGCGACCTATGAAAACAGCCAATTGAGTATGGTCGTCAGCGCTGAATCTATCTTTGTTTACTTCAAAAACATCTAACAATGCCTCCACAATATATTGACGAGACAAGGTGCCCAGTTCATCATTCAAAATAGCATCTTCAAAGAACTCATTGATTGTTGAAAGCATTAAAAAGGAGCTTCGTTGTAAAAAGTGAAACAAGTATGGGAATATTGTTTCTTCCACCTTCAACACTTCTTCGTTTACTTCACACAATGTACTGCTAAAGAGTATATCAAAGACGGTTTTCTTAGCTGATATAGCATACTTTTCCTCAATGAATCGATCGGTTGGGTACTGACGGCCAGTTAATACATATGACATATATGCAAACACCTTTGGATCTTCTACTTCATCTTGGGCGTCATCTTCATCGTAATCTTTAATGTAATCCACTAATGGCGTTGCATAATCGTGTAATAAGTGGGTCCAGATATACACCAAACAGTCTTGAAGCTTATACTTTTTGCAAAGCCCGATAGTGAGGTCAATGTCCAAAGTCTGGATATCCAAAATACATAGTATCTCAGTCAAAAGATCTCCTCTGTCTGTTTCAAGAGCATAATATTGCACCAAGTGTTTGAGAACTATCGGCAGAATCGGTAATTGAGCTTCACTTAGAATATAAGTTTCTAATGTATCAAAAAAGAGCTCATGATTTTGAAAGCTTTCAAACACTAATGTGAGCAAGTCCGTTATTTCAGTACTATCAAAAAGAGGGTCTTTCACGAAGAGTTGCATAAGATCAAAGTATAATCGTAAATAGTGTTCTACCTCTTCTTCTTCGTCGATATCGCCAGCAAATATATGAGTGGATTCTTTGAGAATCTGAACCAAATAAGGTTTCAATATGCTATTCTTTTTCTTTTGTTTGGCAAGTCCTACGGCAACTAATGCACCAGAGTTGGAACTACTAGTGTAAAATTTTGCAGCCAAAGTAAGTGCATGCTGATAGTTGTGATCTTGTAAAAGGCGGACTAAGTTATCAGCCCAGTTGAGGAAATGGCCGATTTGAATCAATCCGCGATTTGACATCACAATAAGTTTCGATTTAAAGGATGCAATGTTGTATGAGGCATAGTAACCCTTCGACTGAATTAAAAGTGGTTTGTTAGGTGCAATTGAAAACACTTCAAATTCACCGATGACTTGAGTGGTATCTTTCGCAGTGTAATGGAGGACAAATAATTTAGTTGGGTCTTCTGGTGATGTGTTGACAAACACTGAAATAAGACTCAGTGATGTCCACTTACTTCCTATGATTATTCCCGGTGCAGTCCATCGAGCAGTCTTCTGAATGGGTAGTTTTGGTATAGCTTTATCTTTGTCTTTTAAATCGCCAATAACTGTAGCTAAGTTCTCTGGAAGCGACTTGTTGTCTATTTCTAGTACTGTTAAGACATTATTCCATGTGTACACCAATCTTGCATTTTCTAGTTCTTCGTCTTCATTTATCATGCAGGGAAACCACTGTAGAGTAGCCATATTGTTTGCATTATCTTTGTCCCATTCAGCCAGTTTAGGTCTTCCAGCTTGGAAATGCGTTATCATGTGTACTCGTGTGTTGTCGTTCAATGACAATACTGAAATAACGAGAAGGACTGACCCTGTAATGACTGCAGCAACACCCATTTGGTCAGTTAATTGGAATGAGGTACCTAATGGTAAAACATCAGTGTCGTGGACTAGAAACTTGGATAAGTTCTTTTGACTACTATCATTTGTTCCCAACAATTTCTGTGTCGAGAAGTAAGTATTCAAGAATGATCTGATCCCGTTGTGGTACATTACCAAACCATCTAAATCTACACTGATCAACTGAGTATGCAGTTCACCCAAAAATCTGATACTTGAAATTGCGATCCCAGCCAAATGGCCTTGTTTGTTCTCAGCGAATCGATCCTTCATACTCACAGGTCGTATTATAAAGTAAGGTTCTGTTGAAGGAAGATCCCAGATGTAAATTAATCCCAGCGAAGTACCAGCAGCCAAATATTGCAGATCACTAGAAAAGCTCAAACATGTTACATCAGGTAACTGGTAAAAGAATTCAGCTTGTTCTCTTGAGTTGAACCCAATAATGTTTTTGGATGTGGCAACGGCTATGTATACTGCCAGGGCGCACATCACTGCCCCGGTATCCATTTGTGAAAGGGCAGTTGATATCTTAGGAGTATCTGACCATTTCAATGAATCTCTTACTAGAGAATTATCCCTGGCGTTCAGTGTAATGGTGCTTGGGGTACTTGGTGATGAATTCTGGAGTGGGTGTCTTAACAATAACGAGACTTTAGTTTGAGACCTATCATCAAAGCGATGTTTTCGATGACTGTTTCCTGAAGATACCAGGGGAGAAGGCAGGGAGATGTCCCTGATAGGGATATCAAAGATTCCGCTCATGCAATTGAATATGTAGTTGTATTAACTTAATGATATTTGATTTAAATATTTGATTCTGGATTTTGAGTGTTAAATGTAATGAAAGAATGTCATGAGAGAGATATAATTAGAAGGTTATCATATAGATGTTGTAGATTGGCGAATGTACTTAGAAGAGGAATTAGAGTAGTGGAGTTATTCTTAGTTGAATTCATCTCAATTTACTTTAGTCTTAGAGGAGTTCCATGGAGGGAGGTACCAATCAATACTGTAGGATAATTACCAAGACTGAGTGAACGTATGAAATGATTACAAATAGTATCTTAAAGATTGAGTATTTTTGAAGCAATTCCCTTGTATTAGCATCACTCAATTCTCTACTTTACCTAATCCAACCAGTATCTGTTCAACAAACTCCGACCATTAACAGTTTAATTCTAAAACAAAAAAACACTACATTGAAAAAAAACATCAATGAACCTTTCCCTTCAAGATCCGTTTGCAGTTGCCAAAGAGTATCCCGAGACGCTCACCAATACGTACCAATGGGGCCATTCGGTAGTTATTCAGTTCAATCTTCGAGGAGATTACTTAGCTCTGGGTCTTTCTGATGGTTCTATAGTGATTTATGATCTTAGTAGTAATGGACTGGTGGTAGCACAGTTGGATTATGATGCTCATACAAGACCAATTACATCACTTAGTTGGTCGCCCTGTGGTCGTTATTTACTTAGTTCATCACAGGATTGGACTTGTAGATTATGGGACTTGCTGTTAAACACATCACTGGATACTACATCAGCAGTGATACGAAAAGTCAAGTTTGACGGCCCAATATGGCTGGCACTGATGCATCCCGGTAACCATTTGTGTTTCACGGCGTCGTTACTCGATGATGAACCAGTTTTCGTTGATATGTCGTCTACTTCAGATTCAACACCATATGAGGTGAAGCAGTTGAAAGCCAACGCAGGTCCGGGGAATCGAACATTGGTCCTGGTATTCTCCCCTGACGGAGAGTTCATCTTCTCAGGTACTAATAAGGGAACACTCAACATCCACAGAACAGCAGACTTGGCATTAGTTCATTCATCTAAAATCACCAACTCCAACATCAAAAACTTGACCATTTCAACAGATGGAAGAAAACTCGCTATAAACTCTTCTGATAGAATAATACGACAAGTTGCACTTCCTGATTTAGCAAACATGCTCGAAGATGAAGATGCACTTCAGCAATGGGAGTTAGAGGTGGAACATAAATACCAAGATGTGGTGAATCGATTACAATGGAATTCTGTTGCATTCAACTACAATGCTGAGTTTTTGGTTGCACTGACGTACGGCCAACTGTCGCATGATTTATACGTGTGGGAAACCAGTATGGGGTCGCTTGTGAAGATTCTAGAAGGATCAAACGAGGAGTTGATAGATGTCAAATGGAACCATGCAAGGTGTTGTATCGGATCAACAGGCTTGGATAGTGGGTTGGTTTATATGTGGACAGTACAGTTTCCACAGAAATGGAGTGCATTGGCCCCAGATTTCGTTGAAATCGAGGAGAATATAGACTATGAAGAGAAGGAAGATGAATTTGATATTATAGATGAAGATGCATTGCAAAAGAGACGGTTGGAGGAAGAGGATACAGTTGTGGACGTTGTTGGAAGAGAACGTGTGGATGCGAGGGGATTTGTTGTTAGGGAATCATTTATAATACCTATATCCTACAAGTAATAAGAAGAGGAGTGAAAGAGCTTTGAAGAAATTTATGGCGAGAGATAATATGTAATTTATAGAAAATGCATTGTTGAAATGAAGTTGTTGTAACGATTACGACTTTCTGTTATTGAAGCTCACCTATGATTCTTACTTAATTATATTGATATTTACTCTAACTTGAAAGTCTTCAAAAGTGGAGTGGCTGCAAAATCATATTCACGTGACAACTTATAAACAGTTAACAAGTAAGGAATAGATGACAAGATGTAGGTACATGAAAGTCGTCGTAAGGAATTGTAGAAATATGGAAGTATTCTTCACGTGTCTCTAAAAAGACGGTTATTTATGCGGTAATCTCATAAGGTAGTCTGAAATGTCAACTACTCTGAATTGTAGAGTTGAGGTATTGATATTACTCCTTCATCAAAAGTATTCTTTTAATACAATAGAATATGAGAGATTGCTTAGTATTGAAGATGACTGAGGTAGCAGATTATTTCTGAATTCTTGTTGGTTTTCTTAAATGGTAACATCTTGATTAGTGTTGAAGAATTGAGGGCATATTATAATTTTTTGATTATGGAGTTAACGGCACTAAAATTTAGCGATGCACTCAATATAAACTTACCCAATACCATCCAATCAAGTCAAGTCATTATGTATGCTATCTAAACTATTCCGAATATTCCGCATCTAAATGAAGTGAGAGACACCACTCGTTTAATATGGGGCAATTAATTAAATCACATACGTAAATAAAAAGGTGAAGAATAAGAGAAGAGAAACAATAAGAAGGGCATAAAAGAACAATTTAGATAATAAACATTTTCTTGGTGATTGTAATTTTATCTAACTACCATATATTTTTCATAATTTTCATAATCCATCCAAACTTTTCACTAGTATGTATGAATTTTTTCTAATATTCATCATTAAAGTAAGAAAAGTACATGAAAATTTATAATACTATACCGAGGAAAGCATAATCAAAAAATCAATCAACCCAAAAAATCAAATAATCATTAATATGATTCAATAAGTAGAGAGTAAGAAGTTCAAGATTAACCGAATACACAACACTTATATTGAATAATTCTCCTCGATCTCCTCGACTCTGTAACATTCATACATTGATGAGAATTCATTAGATTCCCTAATCGGGATGCGAAGTCAACAAATAACGACAACAAACAACGCCAATAAAGAACGCGACTTTGAAAACATTGGGGAAGAAGGTATTGATGAGGAGATAATAATTAGTACGAGAGATTAGAAGTGGAGATGAGGTGATATATGAGATATGAAAGATAGATGAAATATAAGAGATGGATTTATAGGATAGGGGTATTGATGCAGATCTTTAATGGCCGTACCTGAATGTACGTATTTGTTTATAATTACATCACATGGTTAGGGTACCATATTGGTAAAAGACATGGCCGAGAATTGAGCTTGTGAATTTGCACCCATGGAGTAATGCGGAGACTCAGAGAGAGAGAGAGAGAGAAAGGGAAAAAGAGAGTGAGAAATTGACCCATTACTTTATAGTTGATTATTATCTACACTGTTCTTAATTCCAAATATATGGAACCTTAGAGAAACACGAGGTTCCCACTTTATTTCATATTCATTACTTGAATGAAAGACAATCACAGAAACTAACATAGCCTCAACTTTTCATTCAGTTACTCTCTCTTTTGAATAAGTTGACTGTTATGCCTATTCTTCTTCTTCTTCTTCTCCTCTTTGTTTCATTCATTCTCTTTTTCTCTTCATTTCATCATCAATTTCTCTTATATTCTGTTCCATTCTATTTCGTATAGTTTCTCTTTTCTCTCTTTCTAATACCCTATTGGTTGTTTATAAAGCTTACAAATGTTCTTATTCTTCTACCATCATCATATTACCTTAACTTTTATTGATTGCTTCACTTTTTCATTCTTGTATTTATAATCTACTTACAAAATTATTACAATATATTGACATCATGTATGTCATTTCACTTCTTATTCTAGTTATACACTGCTATTTAGATTTCAACTACCTCTAATTTCCATCCCACTTAGTTTTCACCTCACTCTCCTTCACCAATTATCATCCATCTCTTTTTAATCTTTACTCACAAAAAGTACTCTCAATGCATTATACTTGTTTCACCTTGTATTCATTCCATATCAACACATTTAATTCTATATTCATTCCTATTACTTCATATATATTCTATGGTATATACTCTACATTTCACCCATCCAATTACCTCTTCTACCCTCTCGAACCCTTTCATCCTCACCAACTTCTCACACCTTCATAGTCCGGGGGAAATTCGCTCCCGTTCGTCACTTCTAAATTTACAAATCCACCCAAAAAAAAAGTAAACAAACATGTCTGCTTCCACGTCCAAACGTCCCAACGAGGAGCTTCCTTCGTTTGAAGATCCTGCTGACTTGGTGAACGCGGTGATATCCGCGCTCCAACAACCGGAGGAACGTACTAATGTTGCCGACAACTTTGCTAATGACAAGAACTTGGCTACTGAGGTCCAGGCTTATGCAAAGATCGCGGGTCTGGATTGGACCTTTTATGTTAAGTCTCTAGCAATATCTATTGGGAGGAATACTGAAGGTGCTCCTTCTGGTGGCATTGATATTGATTTGGGCCCTGCCAAAGTCGTTAGTCGTCAACATGCTACTATTACTTATAATTTGGACTCGCGTAGGTGGGAGCTTAAAGTCTTGGGACGTAACGGTGCGCGCATCGACGGGAACAAGATCCCCGTGGGTGGTGGACACCTGACTCCACTCCACTCGGGCGCCATCTTAGAAGTCGGTGGCACCCAAATGATGTTTATCTTACCCGAGTCTCTGCCTGATATCCTGCTGAAAATGGTTGCCAAATGCTTGCACAAGTACAAGGAGAATGCTACTAAAATGCGTAAAATGAGTCCAGGCACAGGACTCAAGAACTTCCAGCTCTTTGACAAGTCCCAACTTATTCAACTGCCTCTGCTGGTCTCGGCCACGTCGCTCCAAAGCAACTTGGACCAAGATTTACTGAAGGAAGAAGCAAAGGACATTAAACCTCCATACCTGTACGCTACTATGATCACGCAAGCCATCTTACTGAACGATGATGGTGTCATGCTGTTACTGGAAATCTATAACTGGATTGCCCTGCACTACGCCTACTACAAATACCTGAAGACTGGCTGGCAAAACCTGATTCGCCACAACCTCTCTTTGAACAAGGCCTTCGAAAAAGTGCCCCGCAGACCTAACGAGCCAGGTAAAGGTATGAAATGGCAAATTAGCGAAAGCTACAAGGAAGATTTCATGAGTAAAATCCTGAACGGTCTGTTGCTGAAGAACAGACGCGGCTCACTGGTCTCAAGGCAGTTGCACTTGCACTTGGCAACACACAAACACTTGCCGGAACTGCAGAAACGGACGCTAGACGACCTGTCCATCGAACTGCAGTTACACCACAACCAGCAAAAGCAGCTCCAAGAACACCACCAGCACCATCAATACCAGCAACAGCACCAACAGCAACAGCAGCAGCAGCAACAACAACAACATCAACAACAACAGCAGATGCGAGATAACCAACGCAACTTGCCCAAGTTAGGCCAACAGCCGTATCCCATGGCAATGCAACAAAATGTAGCCATGCAAAACCCACCCATGTACATGAACCAGAACCAGTTCAACATGCGCTATGGGTACCTGGGAACTTCACCACACTGGTACGGAGGGATGGTGCCCCAGAACGCACCAATGAAAGGCGACTCTCCAAACACAGACACTACACCAAAGTTGCCCAAGGTGGGGGCAAATTCCACTAACGCGCCAAACATGTTCACCCTTCCACCTCCAAGTAGTAATGGAGGAGCTGGAGGAGTAGGTGCACCCACAAATGGAAACGGACACTCACGACTGAACTCTTATACTACACAGTTGGACAGCGCGTACCTGCAAATGGCTGACACAAACAACATGCACGGTTCAGCAGCACCATCACTGGAGTTACAGTTGGGTTTCAACTCACCCAAGAAAATTGCCGCTTTGGAGGCTTTCACTCCAGAACGTGGACTGAAGGGACACGGTGCACCCAACGGTAACGGTAACGGCAACATCAACTACAACAACAAATTGAGCATCCCAATGAACAACCTGGCGCTGGGGAACCAACTGCTGCCAGCCTTCTGGAACTTTGTGCAATTCAGCACACCAAACGGACAAACTCCGATGCGCAAGGGCAGCGACGAACTGAACAGCCAGGGCAGTCCTACGCTCAGTCGTAAAGTCCTCTCGAACAATAGCTCACATGTAAACAGCGTGAACACGAGTGGCGAAAACAGCGGCGTAGGAAATGGCACAGGTCACTCATCCTCAGCCAGCTCAACTAACGGTGGAGCGGGCGTCAAGGACGATGAAAAGGACGAACTGCCCATAAAACTGACAGACTTGAAGGAGGAAAAGGTGGTGTCTGCATAAAACGATTAATGGAAACACCTTTACTTCGACATTGTCTTTAATATATACCCGACTTGTTTATATTTTATATCATGTTTCCGATGAACAGTGTAGAGGAAGTGGAGAGGTAGGTAATCACTTTTGCCCAAGATTAGTGTAGAATGAGTAGGATGAGGAGATATTTAGTCAAATTAGCTTGAGCAAAGCATCGAACCTTCATTAGTATCAAGACATATTTACCAATTGACTCTTCTCAAAGTACATCCCACTCTATTATATCAATGGCATTCTATCAAAGTATTCTATTTCATTAGTATCTATTAATATATTAAAGGTATACATAATTTTACAATTACAAATTTATTTCCAAGCAACCAAACCAGGTCTTTTTCAAGTAAACCAATCATCTTATAGCCTCTACTCCAATTGTACATCAAAGTCATACACTAAAGAGCTCTATTCCTCAAGTCAGCTAACTTCTTCTCAATCTCCCTAGGCGTTTTATGCAATACGTTCCCTATCTGAATCTTCACTTTGTTGGAAAGGCTATAATACCTTTCCACTGAGTCCCCATCAACAACATTTTTTATAGGATTGTACAAGCTCCTAAATTTGAGGTGATCTTTCCCCAACAAATTCAACGCTTCTCCTTCTCCGTTGAAATAAGTCCGAATTTCTGACTGAAGCTTTTCAAAGAACTCCACCTCTTGATTAGTGAGCATCGGTACTAATGCTCCGATAGTTCCTTGAAGGCCAAAATATACCAATCCTTCCTGCCCTCCTGAATTAAGACAACCTTTTACAATCGAAGTGGCTATATCTCCAATATAAAATTCACACATACTCGTAGTTTTCAGAACAGATCCATTTAATGTTTTCTCGGAGTTCTTGAGCAAAGTCCAATCCACATCCAGTTTCTCGGAAACGTCTTCTGCTAACCGGGAAACAAATAAGTTCCCAAACTTATCACCTCCAGCAACTGTGTCATAATCAAGCTGTGTCAAAGCTGTAATTTGTCTCTTGGTGGTGTCATCTGAAAATGGAACGAACCTATTGTCAGCCACATCGTATTTAACAAAAACTGTAGATTGTCTCAAGTCACTCAATACTACTCTGTCTTGTCCCATGTGTACCAATTTGGTGATCTTTGATATATAATCAATATTCGAAGAAGACTTACGCAACAATTGCTTCTGTCCTAAGTCATAGAGTCGTAAGAAATTATCTGTTGCAACTAATAATTTACCGTTGAATGGAATGATTGCATGCGCTTGACCATCTATTTCAGTCTTATGTAAAAACTCCAAATGCTTGTTACTTGTGATTTTATATGTGTACAAGTAGTTTTTATCAAACAGATTCGGCATAAACTTCTGGTTGGTGGTGACTCCAACTATTAAATATTCTTGATCCTTGTTGTTAAGTCTTTTGAAAGGGAGTTTTGCAAGTGAAAGGAGCAGTTCATCAGAAGCAAACTCGATGGTTTCAGCTATTTGTTGCTCTTCATAGTCAACTACCTGGATGCATGAAGCCCAGGTGTCAGCCTTTTCATAACCAAATGCTTCAAAATAATCTTCATCTACTTCTTCCTCACCATAAGGGCTTTTAATCCCAAACTGTGACTGAATAGTGTAGGCAATATTACCTTCAGTGATTAACTTTCTAGGTGTGTACCTCAATCTTATTTTGTCAACATTGAAATCATTCAATGGGTCAAAACCAACATCCTCTTGTCCCAATGTGAAAATAATCAAGTCATTCTCATGAGATAACCCCACCACAGCGTCTTCTCCAATATCACTTGATGCAAATGATGTTCCATTTGCTAAGTCAACACCAAGCAATGATGAATACTTGAATACATTGTTAGCAGTATAGCATACCCAAGGAGTTGAAGAAATAGCTAAAATCATAGGCGAAGTAGGTGAGTCACGTAAGACTTGCAATTTAACAGGTCTGGATCCCAAGTACTTAATTCTAGTGTCAGCAAAGTTTCCTGTAATTCCATCGACTGTAGTTCTCACGTATAAACCATTGTGCATTCCAATATGGACGGTTTGTGAGCCAGAGCCTGTAGGAGTCATCAAAATGGAGTTCGCATTGGAACTGAGTGCCTGCAATGATAAGGTTTCTAAACAATTGTGTGGTTGAAGGGATAATACTTGGATGGTTTCATCGGCACTCCCAACCACCGCAAAATGCGACTTTTTGATCGAACTGGAGGATGTTAATGCAAGGGCAGTAGCAGGACTGGATAACTCCACTCGGTCTTGGTATTCAACAAGTTGATCATCTGAAGGATCGATTTCAAAGTATACCAATTCCGAATTGGAGAGCGCAATCAAGACTTGTTCGTTATTAGTACATGATTGCATTATAGAAATTCCAGCTGGAGGGTGCCATTCAGTTATTTTAGAGCCGACAGCATTGATGTGCCGTATTCCGTTCGCGTATATTTGAATCAACGAATTAGTACCAACCTGTTGAACACAAAGAGTGGCCTGATCTAAGAGTAACTTAGAGTCTTCCACCTCTTCAATCACTTCACCGATTGACAATACAAGTGTTTTGTCTTCCAGTGAAAGAACTAAATAGTCATCGTTTTCAGACTTTGAAGTGATCTTTGTGGTGAAGATCTTAGAAGGAACAATAGGAATTCCCAGCTCAACAATCTTGTTAACAGGAACTCCCAGGACGATCTTTTTCACGTAATTCAGCAGAAGCGCAACTATTTGGTTTTGATTAACAATTTGTGCATCGAATATTGGAGTGAGGTCGTCTAGTATACTCACTAGAGCAACATTATCCAACCCTTTCACTTCGAATTCAATCAGGTTAGTTGGTTTTCCAACATCAGTTGTCACCAGGGCTAAGTTCTCAGCATCTTCACCTAACTTTTCAAACTGATATGTCAATTTGTCACCGTTGGCACTATTTACAAAGAGGAACCCGCTTTTTAGGATATTGATACTCGTAGCTACTGGTACTGTATCAAAGTAGCTGATGTTAAAATTACCCTGGTCGTCGATACTCAATTTGAGTAAGTCTCCTAAAGAAGTCTGCATCATTACGAAAAAGTTGTTCTTCTTAAGCTTGTGGATTGTATGACAGATGATTGTTGTCCCTTCTGTTCCTTGTCTTTTTGGTAATACAATGCGTTGTTGAGTTTTTAAAGTATCGTATACTAAGAAGGAATCGCAACATATCAAGAGACCTCCAATATGGTTAGGTAATGCTATCAAATGAGATGCTGAGACTGGTAACTCATTCCCCTTTCTACGAGCGACATGATTCAACCCTTGGTCCACTTCATACAATCCTAGTATAAGTTTTTGAGACGAATAGTCTGTTTCTATTGCGGCAAACAAGGGATTTTCGTAACCTGTGTCCAACGCAATGATTGATAATACTATAGTATTTTTATTAGTCACCTCTAAAGGAGTTGTAAGTTCTCCAGTTGTAATGTTGACTCTGTAAACCAACTTGTTTCTTTCAAGAGCAGATATAAGAACTGCTCTATTTGTAGGATCAACAGCAAGATACTCTCCAGGAGTCAACCGAGTGAAGCCATTCTTTGCAAACGGATGCTGGAATACAGATTGAAACAGAGACAGAGTCTCATTGTAGCGTAATAAAGATAAGTTTCCTGAATCACTTGTAACAACAATCAGGTCAGTCTGACTTCCTTCAAACTTGATGATTTCTATCTTGTTTATTACCCCAAAAGTCTGTTGAGTTAAGATTAACTCGAACTTTCCAGTTTCTGGTTGGGATCTATAAAGCTGGAGATTGTTGGATTGGGATAGCACAAGTTCCTGGATCTGGGTAGTACTTTTGGAAGTGAAGCGTCCCAAGATCGTCTGGTTCGCTGGAGTGGGATGCTTGACCGTTAGATTGTATAGGAATAGGTTGTCCATGATTGATCTGATATGTTTTTTTAATGAGATGAGTTTGTGAATTAAGAGGTGTGGTTGAGGTTGGGGAGGAAAATGATTGGAGAGAAGTAGGGAGGGCTGAGAGATGGGGGATAGAAGGATTAAACCAATTGGATTGCCAGGGATAAGAATTTGGTAGTTGGCATACGAACTGGAGGTGAGGTGTTTTTTTACATAATATCGGAGTTGAAACTGAATTAAGGTATAGAGTAAGGAGTATGAATTGTTCGATTATGGATCCATAAAAGACAAGAATGTGTATGATTCAGATGGTTGTGATTGAGTGGTTGAGAAGGAGCTAATTCAATGGAGGAGTAATTGGATTTAGATAATTATACTTTTAAAAGATGAAGTGCCGAAGGTGATGAGTCGTTAATACAAAAACGGAATAGACATAATTGATCTTATTTTTGGTTGAGTGTCGGTGAAGAGAGACTGATAACTACTATTTCAAGACCAGTAGTTAATGAGAATTGTAAGTAGTAGTAATGAAAACTAAAATCCCTATGGTTTTAACGTAAGACATCAAGAAGAGTAATATATATCAAACAAAAAGAGAACACATTCATGAGTTGCCTTTAGTTTCGAATCGGTCGAATTTTTAACTTACCTGAATAGTAAGCATGAGACCTATCCAATCCAATCGAACAACAATAGGTAGAGTTGAATTCACATCCACACTGACACTGAACCTTCACCTATAGTCAACATAATAGAGTATCACATCTCAACATCCCCCCTTCCCCTTACAATCACATATCCTTCGTCTCCCCCTTCTCATAAATGCTGATATGATATTGTACATATCCTTATCAGCAATCCAATACTAACAATGATGAACTAAACCATCACCCCATTGACAACAATAATTAGGCTGCAAAAACGTGACTTTGGATTTGTCAAATCGCCAATGCCGTTTCATTGGATGGCAATAGTGAATAGTTAATTGGGATAGAGGTGAAATTCAGACACGGCTATGTCAATTAGAATGATTTAAGGAAAGTGTAATAGAATATAAAGTTTAAAATCCTAAAACTCTCACCCTTGAACTGTTTCAGTCTACAATATTTCACATCCTCACCCCAATCTTCCACAAGTGGAAGCAAGAAGCTCGTCATTATCATTAAATAAAATATTAAAAATCAACTAATTATATACTAAACGTTAACTGGAGACTTGACAGTAGTCAACTCTTCGTCGAAAGCGTGACCCAAGTTGTCATCTTCAAGTTCGGTGTGGTCCTTGATTCTGAACAAGAGCAACGGGGCGGCAACAAGCAAAGATCCGTGGACCAATACCCATGAAGAGACGAACATGCTCATGTATGACTTACTGTGCGAGTCCAAGGCCCAGGCAATGGCAGCACCAGCGGATTGGATTCCCTTAAAGAAACCAGCGTACAAGGCAGTCTTCTTTGGGTTGTTGGATAAGGCACCCAAAGACCATAAGATGAACGATTGGAAAATAGCGTCGTAGATACCGTAGAACATGTACAAGAACATAGGACCAATGTAACCACCATCCTTGTAGTCGATTGGGTGTAATTTTGGTGGTGGACCTCCCTTTACGGAAGCCACGTCAGCTCTAGTGAATCCTAATTGGAACTTAAGACCTCCACCCCAGATGGCCATTCCTACAATAAACATGATACCCCATCCGATTCTAGCTCTAGTAGATCTCTTAAAGTACTTCAAGTCCAAGACGGAACCAATCATAATGGCACCGATCATTTGAGAGAACCAGTACAATAAGGAGTTCAAGGATCTGGTTCTCAAGTTGAATCTACCTTGGTTAAAGTTGTTGAATTGGTAAGTGTAGAACCAGTTGGAGGCGAAGAACATTGGGAACATGAGTAAGATCTTTGGTTCAGTGATCAACAACTTGAACAAAGAAATCAATTCTTGTTTCCATTCTGGGTGCTTAGCAGAAGCAACCTTAGTACCGTCACTCTTCCAGACCTTTGAGATTGGCAACATGAAGAAGGCAATACAAGAACCGCAGCACATCAAGATGATGAAGGCGATATAAGTACCATCATTGGCAGTACTACCCTTGTTTTTCATGTTGTCAGCCAAAGGAATAATGGAACCGATGACAGCACCCAAGTTGAAGATGACCCAGAAAACCATGATGGCGGTACCCTTCTTGTGTTCAGGTGGATAAGACATGATGATACTTCCCTGTGCGGCCCATAAAACCGAAGCACAGATACCCAAGAAGGCACCTGAGAAGATCACGAAACCTTTATTTTCAGTGTGTTGGAAACAAAGTAAGGAAGCAGCATAGAGGGCGTAACCAACACCACCAAACATGAGAGAGGCACGAATACCAATGACGTTACAGATAGTACCACCAAAGAAACCAATGGAGGCAAATGTCGAGTAAAGAGCCACACTGGCATTGTCACTTGTCTTGACATCAGAAATGGACGCACCGATACCAGTAAGGGCATTGTACATACCTGGAGTCATGAAGACGACAAAGGATAACATAACGATTTGGACCATGGAGTCCGAGAACTTAAACCTAAGTGAACCAATTCCCACTTGTTTGTCGTACCATTTACCACTAGAAGCAATCTCATCCTCAGTATAATGCTTCAACTCTAAATGAGTATCATATTCCCCTTCAACATTCTTGATCCCAGATGAAACATCATCATGTGAGGATGCACTCAAATCAACCTGAGTGGCTGCATTCTTTTCATTTAAACTCATCTTAATTTCTTAGACTGTTATAATGAAAAATTCAACTCAGACAAACGAACCTCCACTGATATATATAGTACCCCAGCTACTGATAACGTTCAAGTGGAGACCGCAAATTTCGGTAAATAATATTACCTAATTAGATCACCTTTACAGTTGAAGGTTCCATCAAAAATGAAGGGTGTTAATTCTGCAACATCAAAGTAATGATTGCGCGAAATGAAACAAGGTTGCATTATTTTGACGACCAGAGGAACAAACAAAGGGCAAGATGAAGAGGAGTTTGGTTGGGGTGTATGAGATGCTATAAGATGGTTAGAGTTAGATTTATGAATATGAATGCATATGTAGATAACTAGCCTTCTATTACATCGGTATACGTTTTTTGTATTCAGTTCTGGTGGTTACTTGTATATCCTTAATAGATGACTCCAAACTCACAGCCCTTCGTTCGCAAGTAGTGAAAAAAATACAACAATAAAACCATTCAAAGTGCAACCTTTTTTACTTGGTACAACGTAGACTCACACGCTCTTATCACTGTTGGTGCAGAATACGACAGAATTACTCCAGAGTTTTCCCCACAATCGTCGCCCTTACTCGTACGTTACATACTTGGGGCATCGAAAGATACATCTAACTTAGTGAAGGTAGGTTAGATTGGTTACATTACTAACGTATATTTGTATTGTATTATTTTATATCCGTAGATCCTTTAGTTGGCATTCCGCGTCCATTCTTGTTTCTTGGGTATGAACGCACTGTTTAGTGTAGTCTTTACAACTAGCAATTGATTAATGTTGCTTGGTTTAATAGAAGGTTGATTTTTGTTTACCTTTATATTAATTCGTTGTTTAATATCCATTGAGAGTAGCACTTGGATAAGTGTTCTATGTAGACCATCAACATCGTCATTAATAAATACATTACTACACCAATAATCTAACTAAATCTACATCATACCTCAATTAACATCCATGAATCATGAATCATACAGTTAAAATCTCACTTACAACTTTCTTCACTAAAATATCCCGTTACATTCATACCTCATCAGTCAGCATAACTCAACAGATTTGACTCAATATTCACCCAAACATTTGCATTGAAAACTCCTGCAAATTTTTAGTCCGTATTGTACCACTCAAGCGAGCATAACCACAAAACCTTTTGATCGTCTTATTTAGATGAAGGAGGTGAGCGATGGGCGATTCGTTTATAGGCAATGTGAAACGGACATTGCCGTTTTTATTTTCTTATTTATTAGTGGTGGGGGTGGAGAAACATATTGGTGATGGTTGAGTATTAATGAGTGGGTTGAGACATGACAATTTAAACTTTTATTGTTTATTTGTGGAGAAGTTTATGATCTTTTTGGTATATGGTGGGACCTTAAATTATGGTTACTGGTTGTATTTTTAGAAGGCTTAATCTTTCTTCATCTATACGTAATTAATTTCTGTCTTGGACAGAAAGTTCTCTAAATGAATGTTGCCATGCTTATTTGAATATACTCTTGGTATACCTCACCTTCTTTATTCGATACTGTATTCCATCCACTCTCTTCTACCTTTTCCATTTTTCACTTTTAAACATGTTGCATTCATTTGAGAGACTTAATATCTTACTACCAACTCTAAATACCTAACTCTTACTCTTTCTTTTACTCTCATCTCAATCTCACAACTACAATTTCTCATACCATATTCAATATATATTCTAGTCTAAAATCTATTAACTAATCAGGCCAATCTCAACAATCGACTTGATCAAGTCGTCAATCACTTCATCATTCAAAATAGGTGAGTTGAACACAACTCTGAAGAACTCTTCACCGTCGTGCTTATCTGGATTAGGTGAATAATCAACTAAATACTTACCCAGCTTGTGCAATTCTCTCAGAATAACTCTGGTAATGTCTTGTTTCCCAGGCAATCTATAGTAGAAACAAACTTGCAAACATTGCGGGTCTTGTACTACCAACTCAAACTCAGGAATCTTACTGATCTGCGCAGTAAAGTAGTGAACAATATCGTACGCATGGTCGATACGCTCGGCAAATCCCAGAGAACCATAATAGAGCCATCCCAAGTAGAACTTAAACGAGTCTGCACGGCGTCCACACCCCATAGTACCATCAGCGAGGTCAAAGTTTTCAGCCGTGTCGTCGTTACTATGGAACAAGTATGGGGCGTTCAAAGACATAGCTCTTTGGAAGTTACTTGCGTCAGGAATCACGAGGAACAGGCATGTGTTTGGAATACCCAACATTTTGTGTGGGTTCACCGTCACTGAGTCCGCCAATTCCGATCCTTTCATCAACTTGGAGTACTTGCTCGAAAAAATCACATTTGCACCCCACGATCCATCAATGTGGAAGTGGCAGTCAAACTGTTTAGCGATTCCAGCAATCTCGGTGAAGTCATCGTATGACCCGTAAACAGTCGATCCAGCAGTAGCATTAATGTACAAGGGTGTGTAACCCTTGGCAATCAGCTCCTTGATCGTCTTTTCCAACTCGTCTGTCTTCATCGATCCATCTTCATGAACACCAACCTTGAAAACCAGCTGCAGACCATATCCACCCAAAATAGCAGCCTTTTCAACTGAATAATGACAGTGCTTTGAAGTGTAAATACCAAACTTCTTGTCTCCAAATCCAAGTTCCTTAGTTTCAGGAAACTTGAGAGAACGAGCAATTTGAAGCGAGGTAATGTTACTCCAAGAACCACCTGGGAACGTCAAACCACCACACTTAACATTGGATTCACCGAAAAACAACTGTGCATACTTACGACCAATATAGTTCTCAATAACACTCAAAACTGGCAGAACAGTATATACATGTGAATTCGTGTTCAACACACTCAAGATAATATCAGCCACAACACCAATTGGATTGTTCAGAGCATACAACTTATCCATAAAACCAGGATGCCAGGTGTTAACGGAATACTGCAAAACTGCATCAATTACCTCAAATAATTTATCCTTAGTGCATCTATCAACCAATTTGTCATCGTCTTGAACATTCAAGAAAAGTTTGGTAAGATCAGTAGGTGATGTATAGTGTCCAAGTCCTTGTTTATCACTGTTAATGAGCTGTGGATCAGCCCTGGAAATAAAATCTAAGATACGAGGCTTTATCTGCGTAAGCAAATCATCTAATTCCGCTACACGATTGGTTTCCAAATCACTCGTAATCATCTCTGTGGTTTATTTTTATCTTAAAATTTTTTTTTTTTTCATTTCAATTGATAAGATAAGGTTAATGTTGCATTTCGAGGAGGGGAGACTGACACAAGATCAGGGTCTAGGATAATCCGATGCCGTTTCGTTCTTTATTGTTAATTGTTGTTGATGGTTACAATGTTTTCATGGTTGCAATCATATTATAAATTAATGGTTGTAATAATCTAGTAGACGTAACAATACATTGTATTCAGTGACAGTCTGAATATTAGTTGCAATCAATGTAGATTCTCATGGTATGAGCAATGGATATTATCAATGATGTGTAGTGGTATGATGTGAAGAAAAGATAAACAACTCTTTATGGATAAAGAAATAGCAACTGTCTATTTTGGTAAGTTTTAGAGATTAAGATTAGGATAGGGCTTAGTTTTGGTGCCCACCGTGTTAAGGAGCGGGGTGGAAGTAAAGGCGAGGTGGGATGTATAAAAGTAGAAGCGATTCTGCTAATTAATGTTTCAATTGGGGTTAGAAGATAAGACGGATTTACAAGAAAGGAGAAAGTACTTCTAAAGTGCAAGGTTGAAGATCACTAGTTAAAAACAATCACTAGGGGTGATTTGATACCGAAAGGATTAAGGAATAAACTGTTTCAGTTGGTAGTAGTAACCTTAAAAGTTGAAATTGAATGTAACATGATAAGTTCTGTCTTATCTTTGACATTAACTATTGACACATTTTGCATATAGTGTCGATATATAGTAAGACTAATAGTTAATATAAGTTAGTATAGGTTGTTAATTTACACACACCCCAGGTGGTCAACCATTGGGTGAACAAATCAGTGAATTAAATGGATAACGTCTGATAATAGTCTATATTTTATTGGTAATGCTATTGTTGGTTAATTTAGTCGAATTATGCGTGTAATTTAATGGCTGATTAACTGATTTAGTTAGCACTAAAGAATGCGATAGAATAATAGAATGGTTTAGTGATAGGTATAAGTTGATTCGTAGTATTGTGAAGCACGGTTTTATCAACTTTTCAGCACTAGTTGATTATAATTTGTGTTCCAAGTTCTATTTTGCTATTCTAAACATCTATCAATTTAATATGATGATAAATGTATGAGTTTAATTGAGTATTAAAAACTGATATTCAGTAATATCTATTTAAGTAAACACTTGAGAGTGTAAGCGTTGGTGATGTGTTATATACAATGTTATTCTACTTTTATTCCATGAGTTTGTTGGAATGTTTCCTGGTGTGAGGTTATTACCTTAAAGTCAATTTTCGAATTTTCATGAACTTACTTGATTAAGATTAACTCTCGTGGACTTAAACTCTTGAGGTACTCACTTGAAGCTAGTCAGTCATTCCCTTCAAGTTAATTGTCTGGTCCAGAGCTCCTCCTAGCCAAGTTTCTATTCAAAACTTCCAACTTCTTCATCTCTGCATGTGCATCATAATTCCCACTGGACAAGTTATCATATGTTTCATCGTACTTTCCAGTCAGCAAAGGAGCATTTCCTCTCATTCTCTTCCTCATATCAAACATCCCATTCTTACATTCCATATATGCCATGAAGTTTGCAACACAGAGTTCAGGTAATTCCTTCTTCAACTCAGGGTCTGTCAAACACTCTTTAGGCGTATTTCTTTGAATCAACACGCATGGTGACCTTTGAAGGCAGATAGCTAGTGCTTTCTTCTGATCTGTACAACTATATTATTAGTTAGTTTATACTCTTAAATCATCTTGAATAGAATACTTTTCAACTTTTGAATAGTAGATTTTGAAACTTTTAAAGGATTCAAATTGAAGTCCTTGATTGAAACTTTTAATAGAACAACTTCTTCAAAAGTCTCACTTATTCTAAATAATCCACATGTACTCTATGGACTAAGAATCATACTCACCTTGCTCCCATATCCTCTACTCTTTTAACATCACCAGTTTTTTTTTTGTATACAGTCTTTAAATTACCTCAATTGAACTCAGTAATGACGATTGCATTTATCCCTGGGGATGTCAACAGAGGGTCGTGTGTACTGCAGGGTCAGTGGAAGAATCATGATATCATTGTTTATGGGTCTGGAAACAATTTGATTATAACCAGTGTGACACATACCAAGGCTAAGGATACAAGACATTTACAAACAATCTACTTGGAACTGGATCCACTGTGTATTGATATACACGAGAATGGATGGATGGCGGTAGGTTTACGCAGCAACAAGTTGCAAATATACAAACCTATAAATGAATATATGTCCAAACCGCAATGGGAAGAGTGTCTTGAATTGAAGTTAAGTCAGTTGCCCAAGTGTTTAGAATGGGCTCCATTAGAAGACGAATTGGTTATTGGTGGTACACATGCAATTGAGTTGTACCATATATACCAGGATGAAGAAACTGGCAACTACAAGGGTGTACAACGATGGAACTCCCCTCAAGCTATACCCACTACAAGTATCAAAATAACAAAGAGAGCAAACAAAATAGTATCAATGGGAGAATTGGATAGGCTCGTCAAAGTATGGTCGAGAATAAACTATGGTGATGACAACACTCTATTTGAAATGTCTTACTTGAATCACGATAGGTCAACTTATGTCACGGATATTCATGTACGATCATCAACAGGATCGGGATCTGGATCTGGATCTGGATTACCTGAAATAAATGTTGAGCTGGCATTGAGTCGTAGAGGGTACTCTGTTGAGGACAACGAATCCAGCGACATTATTTACACATTTACAAACACCATGCAATTGAGAGTTTGGGCCAGCTTCGAATTCAATGGTCATTCACATATCAAATGCTGGGCGAAATTACAATTGGAACAAACAGATATTGCATCCGTGGCCATCGTAGAAAGCTACTTGCTAGACCAAAATTATGAGAGCGATGTCTTACTTGTTCTTTTGCATGACAGCACATGCATTCTGTACAATATTAAAAACATCAAAGGTAGCCCTCCAAACAATATTAAATTTGTCAAAGGCCCCTCGCCGAAACTTGCACCAAGACATTCATTTCCGTCGCACTTACCATTCAAATGCAATCCAAATGTAGACGTCGACAAGGATTTTGTATTCTCTAGCGAGTATGCTTATTCTGTGAAACCAATAAGCATTCCACCAATAGTTCCCTTTAGGTCCAATTTATCACTTTTGATTCATGACCGAACCAAGAACACTATTCGGTGTCTTCTTCTCAACAAATCGGCACTCATTCAAAACGATGTTCATATAAAATTACTTAACAAATACCAAGGTCACACCAAGTCTATTCGAAAGTTGTTCAAAAGCTCAGGTGAAGATGAGTTTTTACTTTCCATTTCCAACTTTTCCCTGCACAATTACTTATGGAAACCATTCTATGTCAACGAAAGGGATATTCTACTTAACAAGGTGTGTATAGTAGATATGCACGAACTTGGCCATATTCTCAATGCATTGGTTATCAACAGAAAATTATGTGTTGCTTTGACATCAGAAGGGTTTATTTCAGTCCTTGACACAGAATCATATACATCTATTGTGCTTGACAAGATGAGCTTATCGAAAACTAACGAAGAAGCTCGTGCTTTTAGCTTTATCAAACAAGATGATGATTATATTTTATTTGCAGTCTTTTCTAATGAAGTAGCCAGTTGGAAACTTTCCCAGAACAAGTTGACTTCTATTACAAATAATCTTTCACTGGAAAGTACTAGTTTGATCAATTCGTTCGAGAGCTCAATCGCATGTATAGATGTTGATGGATTGTTGACCATATCAGAAGTCGATAGTGAATCCATGGAATGGACAGAAATTAACAAAGTGTACACATACATTGAGAATGCGCTGCAAGTACATTTCACTAACCACAAAGTTGCGATTGTGGACCTGACGGGTAAGATATTAACAGTTTGGAATGTGAGATCAGGAGCGCTTGAGTATGAAGAAGAGTTTGATGCCAAGGTTGAGCATTTACTGTGGACATTTTTACAGGATGGAAACTGCATTTTATCTGTTGGATTCGACAGGTTTATCTTACTCTATGTTCAACTCAGATATGACTACACCAATGATATTCCCAACTTTGCGAGAATCAAGAAATTGGACTTGTCACAATATACCAGTCATGAAATTGGTGATTTAGAGTGGCTTGACCAGTTCTTGGTTGTTGGTTGTGGTAATCAGTTTTTCATTGACGACAAGTGGATCCAGTTGGGAACAGAGAAGGACAATTTTGTTGATTCCACGATCCGTGAGTTGATGGTGGGTTACACTTCTAACGACACAGAAGACGATACTGGATATAGAGAGCTTCAAGAGGATTTGGTGTTTGATATAAACTACTTGGCAAGGGTATTGAACGGTCCCCTTCCAGTGTACCACCCTCAGTTTTTGATTCAATGCTTATTTATGGACCAAATACAGTTGGTGCAAGACATTTTATGTGAGCTATTCCATGCTGTGAGAGATGGTCGGCAGATAGTTTGGGATTTACACATGGATATCCCTGCCAGACTTGATAAGACGTTCAATAAAACGAATACCACAGACAATTACACGATCAAGATATTTGATCGTTTTAACAAAGAATTGAGCGAGTTATTGATGGACAAGTTGACAAAAGTTTCGCTTCCTTTGATCACCAGACACCAGCAGTCCACACTTATTACTGTTATTAATATTGTGCAGTTTCTTATTAAATACATCCCGCTTGTTGATGAAAATGGTATCAGGTTTCTTATCGGCTTCAAGTTGTGTCAACTCTCAAGCAAGAAGCTGCAACTGATCACAATGAGAGATGTCAACTGGGCACTTCATCTGGAAAATAAGGAGATGTTGGTTGGAATAATTGAAGAAACGTATGGAGTGCATAACTTAAGGTGGGAGCATATCGAAAAGTTGAAGATGATGTACTGGGTGGACACTGAGAAGCTTACCAAGTTGGTGGAGCGAGTTAACCAGAACGAGTATGCTGAAACACGTAACCCAGCAGGTATTTTGTCACTCTTGTACGTGCTGCTTCATAAGAAACACATCTTGATTGAGTTATGGAAATTGAGTACTGAGGCAGAGAAAGATAAGATACTCAAGTTCTTGCGTAATGACTTCCTGGAGAAGCGGTGGAAGTTGGCTGCCAACAAGAATGCGTTTGTTTTGTTAGGTAAGCACCGGTGGGTAGATGCTGCGTACTTTTTCTTGCTTGGAGGATCACTCAAGGACTGTTGTTTGGTGTTGTGTAACAAATTGGGAAATCGGCATTTAAGTGTTGCTGTAGCAAAGCTCTACGATCAGGAGTACTTACCTAGTCTTATGGAGACACATTTGATTACTCAAGCACTTGAGAAGAACAATCGGTGGAGCACCAGTTGGATTTACTGGCAGCAGAAGAAGAAGGAGGAGAGTGTACAGGCACTTATCAAGTCACCCCACGAAATGTTTCCCAACTTTTCACAACCACACGAGCACACGCACAAGGTGATCCATTTCTTGAAGGACGATCCATTGCTTATAGTACTCTTTCAAGACTTACGGAACAAGAAAATCAATTACTGGAGGGGCGCGACGCAGATTGCTCGTGACGAGGAGTTTGACTTTGTGGTCAAGGTATGTGAGATCTACAGCAGAATGGGCTGTGACTACTTAAGTGTATTGCTTTTAAGAAATTGGGTATTCGCACAAGACAAAGGAGAAGAGAAACGAGAGCATGTGGAAACAAAGAGAGCACAGCCCAAAGTTGCTCCACCGCAGGTTATGTTTGAAGAGCCAGACATGAGTGCATTTGACTTCGGGTTCTGAGATTCTTATGGTTTGGTCAACAAAATAAATTTAAATAGTTTCTAAAAAGTAAACATAGTGTCATTATTATCTTACGAGCTGTAAAGAATGATGAAGATTTCATTAGCCCAAACACCAAGAAATTAAAAGGCACAGTTGAATTTTAATAAGAAGCTATACAGTCAGTTTATTAGGTTGTTGTTAGCAATCATACACAGCCTTTAACTCGGAAGATGAAATAAGAAAACTCAAACTAGAAAATAAAATGCATCATAAGCATGGCGGAAGTAACCATGAGCCTTGCCAGAAGGAGAAGTAAGCCATGATGCAAATTACGAATGGCTGCAAAAAAAGTGCATGATCTTCTTTAACCGCAGCGAAGATTTTGAAAAAATATAACCCTACCCGGGACTCGAACCCGGAGTCTCCCGCTTAGGAGGCGGATGCCTTAACCGTTTGGCCAGCAGGGCATTTCGGATAATTTTTACTATGAGCAACATTACAATGGTGACAAAATCCACGTGATACGTAAGCAAATATGTTTCACCATATAAGGTGTAAAATGATTGGGAAATGGGTTAGTTTTCATGAAAGATTCTTTGACAAGAGGTAACTATAGACAAGGGAAAAGTAAGATAATGAAAGTAATCGGCCTCAATTGTATTTTCTTTGGTGTATTCATTTATACTACGAGTGGTTTAGAGATTCTCCCTGTTGAGCAGAAAGAGATACATGGTATACGGTGGGAAACAATTAAATTAGATGAACAAATTTTTGAATATGTAAGCTCTGCTAAGAAAGAGAGAAGCTATCTGCTAGTTGATACAGTGGTGGCTCTGAAGACAGTAAACAGTTTACGAACCGATGCATTATCAATGAGAGGTGAGTGCCCCGTAGGGAAGAATTCATCTTGGCAAAATTTTGGAGCGACTTTTCTGGAGTTCAGTTCAAAGTTTGCAGCTACTTTGTTAACAGCACCAAAATTTAAGAAATGCTTCACCAGTTATGGTTCTACGTCGACGTTTGATGGGGCCGTACATCAGAAATACATGACAATTGGAAGTGAACGTCATCTGACAGTAGCGTTAGATATTAAAGGGGCTTACCTTGAGTTTTTGCAGGATTTGGGTTTAATAGCACAGAATGTCTCTACATTACCTGATGTGATTTGTTTGCATTTGAGACAGGGTAGCAATTGGGATACACATTTGACAATTGGGACTGATCATTCTTTGGTTCATAGTACTATCTGCGTTGACGGTTGGCCTACTATTTGTAACGACTAAAATAACGACTCGTCGTCGATTGAGAGTATAAAGTGTGAACAGAATTTAGTTGTACTTATCAGTCTGCAGTTGCCGTTGGGAAAGTTACTTAATATATGGCGTCACCAACTATTTGGCAAATAATTCACTATTGAATTAACAAGTATATTATACTAGAAACTTGCGATCAACTAGAGCTTTCATTTTTTGAAGCTACACTTAATGTATGGAAGGATTGACATACCTAATTTGGTTTCAAATACAAATTAATCGGACTGAATGCAACAATACATACATAGTTTTTGTGATGGTAATATGTACCTAATAATGAAATAATCCCTAAAAGAGTATCTAAAAAACATTGTAGTTAAGCCTCACACACCTAGTAACAACCTACTTATTTTTTGTTCTCTAGTATACGATATCTAAAACAGTACACATCGTACACCTCATACACCTCATACACCTCATACGCCTCTCTGGTTATATTTTCTAATGTTGTACTTTCTGTGATGAATAACACCCCTCGCAAGATGTCAAATGCACCAAAATACATTCCTCGGACTTAAGATGTGTCAAAAAGTTGGAGCTCTGATGTGCGACAAATGGTAATTCGTAGGCTTAGTTGGTTGGTCATAAAAGCCCTGGCTTTAATGATCTTTTAAGTTCGCTGAGGAGTATAGTGACTGACTGGTTAGGTAGAGAGATTCAGATGGACAGAGTGCGCTGTTATGAGAGAAAAGCTGACCGAGGTCATTAAGGTAAATAGTTCTTGGAAGAGGATGAAATTAGCAGAAGTTAAATAAGGTACTTTTGTAATCGGGGCAGTGCTTATGGTTCGGAATGGTAATGAAGATACCAATAGTAGTAGAGTGATTAAATTGGTCCGACATTTTGTGATCGTTAGTTTATGATAAGTTACTGTGGAGAGCAGCAATATAGAGAGAGTAGTTTGATAACCAATCGAAGATAATAGAAAACTGAGTGTAATTGAACTATCAATTGTGATAGCAAAAGAAAAACGTTGCTACTAACGATATGCCGATGTCTAAAGTGTCAATAAAGTAGTGCATTAATGATAGTTAGAGATAACCAGTTAATAATTCAGAGTCAACATGAACTCTCGCTTGGATAAACCTATAAACTCCCCAATGAACTTCGCCCCATTCACTTCGTATACGCATAATCAAAGACTTTTATAAATTAAAGACCTACTTAGTTTTCCTCTTCTGGACATTGCTCCATGAGTTGAATTTACTAAGGGATTTCAAAAGCAATCTCAACCCGAAACTCAAATTGAAAGTCAGCATGATCCAGTAGGTTTTTTTCTACATTTTACAACCATTGCCATCATCTCCGCCTCTATCTAGAAGATTCTATCACACATCTTTCTAACCATTGCTCCATCATCCATAAAATTCAGTTTGCTATCATGATAATAATTGTATCAGCAATTCATCTGATACGGTGAAACTAAGATACACAAAAAATAGAACCCTCAACTATACGGCTCTTGCCAAGAACATCTCCTTTCACATACGGGACAGTCCGCAGCAGAACTTCAATAATACCACCCAAGACATAACCAAAACCCCAAACCTTTGTATAACGATTCCAATCCAGAGTGATACGCCCCGATTCGTCATACCAACCATACCTCTAAACCTACTCATCTGAAACTATGAGATAAGTTCTTTCCATTACCATCTATGCCTTTTTGCTCTAAACACTGCACTATCAATTTGAAACAATTGACACAACACGTCCAATAATATCATTTGTAAACGTGAGCCACCAAATTCTACTCTATACCGTATACTCCTTAATCATCCATGCATACTACATACTAGATAACTCCCTGTCCCCCACCTCGCTTTTCCCCGTTCCCTAACACAATAACCCCAATCGTCTATCAACACAATTCGATCTTCATGCAGAACTTTTTAAAGTATGCATTTTTCTTTTCAGCACAGCCTCAATGCCTCAAAACGCATACTAGAGGCCAAAAAGTTTTTATATGAGGTGAAATCTCAGAGTTTAGTAGTAGCAAACGCAATCTGAATTTCGGTTTGATTTCGATAATACTAGAGCTAGTCTATAATGTCGCGTTTTGACACTCTTCAGCCTCCATCTCCTGGTGGAGGCGATGATTCGAGTGTGAACTCTAATACGCCGTTGCATCCTGAGACTATGGAGGCATCAGGGATTTATCCTGAGGAACCTAAGGGAAACGAGAAGCGAGTTGAGTTGGATGCGTCGCTGCTTACCGAGGGTGCACCTGTCCCAAGAAGGTTGGGTGTATCGTCGCGTAGTAACACTAACGCAAGTGCAGTTAACAACATACTTTCGATTTCGTCGCTTCGTAACCTCACTTCAACTTCACTCAAAAAAGCACATTTCGCAATCAGTCCAGAGGAATTGTCTCAGCTTCACGACCCTAAATCTTTAGGTGCTCTCTTTGAATTGGGAAGTGTATCCAAGTTATTGGCTTTACTTCAAGTCCAAATCCCAATTGGTTTGGATGACTCTGACAAAACAGACCATGAAAATCGTGCTCACCATTTCGGTGCTAACAGATTACCCATCAAAACATCCAAATCCTTTTTCCGCCTTTGCTGGGAAGCCATGAAAGATAAAGTCTTGATTTTATTGTCTGTCGCCGCAGTCGTGTCGCTTGCCTTGGGATTATACGAAACTTTCGGTGAAGGCACATTCTACGATGACGAAGGACTCCCACTCCCAAAAGTCGACTGGGTCGAAGGAGTGGCCATTTTAGTGGCCATCTTCATTGTAGTGATTGTTGGTGCTGCCAACGATTATCAAAAGGAACGCCAGTTTGCAAAGCTTAACGCGAAAAAAGAAGACAAGGAATTGATCGTTATCCGTAATGGAGAACAAAGAATGATATCAGTTTACGACTTAGTCGTAGGTGACATTCTCAACTTACAAACTGGTGACATTATTAGTGCCGACTGTATCTTATTTCAAGGTGAGGTTGAATGTGACGAATCGTCTGTAACTGGTGAATCTGACTCGGTCAGAAAGACACCCGTGCACCAAGCCTTGGAAGCCTACGAAGAACTGTCCAACCGTGCAGCTGATGACTTAATCAAAGATCCTTACTTGATCTCCGGCTCAAAAGTGCTTTCGGGATTGGGTAATGCCTTGGTAACTGCCGTGGGAGAAAACTCTATGCACGGTAGAACAATGATGTCTTTAACGGCCGAAGCCGAACTCACTCCATTGACTGTTCGTTTGAACGACTTGGCAGAAGGGATTTCCAAATATGGTTTCTTGGCTGCGCTCTTGTTATTCCTCATTCTCTTGATCAGATACGCAGTGAACATTTCGCCTTCAGGAAAGTTTAGCGACCTCCCCCTGGCAGAAAAGGGTAAGAAGTTCTTGGATATCTTGATTACAGCCATCACTATTGTTGTGGTTGCGATCCCCGAAGGTTTGCCATTGGCAGTGACCTTGGCATTGGCTTTTGCAACCACAAGAATGGCCAAGAATGGTAACTTGGTGCGTGTGCTCAAGTCGTGTGAAACCATGGGTGGTGCCACAGTCGTATGCTCAGACAAAACAGGGACCTTGACAGAAAACAAGATGCGTATCACTCGTAGTTACTTTGGTATTGGCCTGGAAAATGTCTTGGAAATGGACTTTTCACTGAATGAACCAGTATTAGTCCATCAAAATGTACTCCAAAACATCAAAACCAACATTGTGTCTAACTCAACCGCCTTCAAGAACGCCGACTACAGCGAACTGAAACTCGAAGAGCTCAAAGCACGCCCTAAGCAACAGAACTTCATCATGAAGATGATTAAGAAGAACACGGGCAGAGTTGAAGTTGACAACTACCACATGATATCAGAACCATACTTGGGAAACAAGACAGAATCAGCCTTGCTCATTCTTGCCGAAACCAAACTCGACTTTTTCAAGACTCAAACTTTGGAGCAACAAAGAACAGCTAACTTGACCAAGATTGTACAGGTGATTCCATTTGAAAGTGAACGTAAATGGTCTGGTATGGTTGTGCAGACCGGCACCAACAGCTTCCGTTTCTACGCGAAGGGTGCTGCCGAAATCTTGTTCAAGAACTGTGGATACCAGTACAATGAAGATGGTGAATTGGTCAAGTTGACTCGTCACATGCGTGACCTCAACTTGAACAAGATGGACGAATACACCAACGACGCTTTGAGAGCTATCTCTCTCGTGCATTACGACTTTGACAACATAGAAGAGCTGTGGCCACCAACCTCACTCTTGAGTGCGCTTAGTGGAGGTGAAGCCGACCCTGAATTGTTGATTAGCTCGACTGTATCTGATTCACTGCTTGAGGGCAAGAACTTGGTGCTCGACATGATTGTCGGAATCCAGGATCCCTTAAAGGAAGGTGTCACTGAGGCTGTTCAAAAGTGTAAGACTGCCGGTGTCCAGGTTAAGATGTTGACTGGTGATAACTTGATCACTGCTAAAGCCATCTCGCAGGCGTGTGGTATTTTGTCGCCAGACGACTTGACTAACGAGTTTGCCTTTATGGAAGGTCCTGTGTTCCGTTCCTTACTGCCTGAAGACAAGAAACTCATTGCCCCACAACTTAAGGTGTTGGCTAGATCTTCACCTGAAGACAAGCGTGTTTTAGTGGAATTGTTAAAGCAAGCTGGTGAGGTCGTTGCAGTTACTGGTGACGGTACCAACGACGCCCCAGCTTTGAAGTTGGCTGATGTGGGTTTTTCCATGGGAATCTCGGGTACCGAGGTTGCCCGTGAGGCTTCAGACATCATCTTGATGACAGACGACTTTACCGATATTGTGCAAGCAATTAAGTGGGGACGTACTGTTGCCACTTCGATCAAAAAGTTCATCCAGTTTCAGTTGACTGTGAATGTTACTGCGTGTGTGTTAACGTTTGTGTCTGCTGTTGCATCTTCAAATAACCAGTCTGTTTTGACTGCTGTGCAGTTGCTTTGGGTGAACTTGATTATGGATACTTTGGCTGCTTTGGCTTTGGCTACTGACAAACCTGACGACTCGTTCTTGAACAAGAAACCAGCTGGTAGAACCGCGCCCTTGATCCTGACATCCATGTGGAAGATGATCATGGGACAATCTATTCTTCAACTTATTGTTACATTCACGATGCATTTTGCTGGAGCAAGGATTTTCTACGGTAACGATGATACAAGCAACCACGAAAACAAGATGTTGGATGCAATGACATTCAACACGTTTGTGTGGCTCCAGTTCTGGAAACTTTTTGTCACACGTAAGTTGGACGAGGCAGACGGTGTCACAACTGTCAAGGGAAGACTCACAAGAAACAATTTGGACTTTAGCCAGCACTTGTTCAGGAATTGGTACTTTATCGCGATTGCATTTATTATTGGTGCATGTCAGGTATTGATCATGTATGTCGGTGGTGCCGCTTTTTCGATTGCAAGACAGACAGGTCCTATGTGGGCTACTGCACTTATCTGTGGATTCTTATCTGTGCCGATGGGAGCTTTGATCAGAATTGTTCCAGATCAATGGTTAGAACGTATTTTCCCTACTCGAGCATTCAAGACTATGATCTATTACGTGGGATTCGAGTGGGTGAGAGCCAAGAACAGAGATAAGAGGAACGGGAAAACAGAATCCGATTTGGAAAAGGGAAAGAATGAGCTTGATTTAGAGAAGGTATAGGTTTTATTTAATATATTAATTGCATTTTAGGATTATAGTGTGTATTATTGGGGGTATCTTAGAATAGATAAAAATCGTTTAGATTTGTAGGTGCGTTAGTCATTACTGTTGGTGATTCAATGTGCACGGAGTAGTCTTTGTACTTGGATTGTTTACGGTCTATAATGTATACAATTGTATTTAAATGAATACCTCATAGTTACAACTTTCTAACAAACTCTCTGTATTGAGGTCCGAATCTAGTCAAACCATCAAAAAGTTGAGTTAACTCCAGCAATTTCTTTATCAATTCAGTTTGTTCATTCCCACTCTTGGCTTGTTCTTTCAAGTTGTCTAGTAAATGATCAAGCATCGATTGGAATTGAGCTTGTTTTATCGAGCCATCGTATTCCAGTACCTTGTCGCTTATTACCAGGTCCACAAAGGTTAAGATTTCAAGAACCTTTGTTAAGTTTGTCTTAGCCAACTTCAATTTGACTAAAGTATCTATTACTTCTGACTTTTCTTCTGTGTTCAGGTTATTGATCTGTTGTAACTCTGTTTGCAATGTGACTATTGCGTTACGCAATATGTCTACCTGGTATTGTAATCTCAGCGAGGCGTTGGCAGATGGGTCTAACAGGTTGATGACAGTATTATTTTGGTCCAATTCATCAAGCTTACCTTTCAAGTTACCTGATAATTCATTGGTATAATAGTCCAAGTGAGTACTCAAGCTTGAGATATCGTTGGACAATTTACTGAGTTGTGCATGTGAGTACGCGCTGGTGTGGGTTCCTTTGGTTATTGACTGGAAGAGTGTGTCCACGTAGATGGACAGGTCAAAGTCGCTGTCAAAGAACATCAGTAGTGAGTCAGTCATTTCGTGATTCTTAAGTTTCAATTATTGATTATTGGTAGGTAGGATGTATATGCAACTAGCACTATTGTTTGTTAGCGAAGGTCAGTGATCCACTTGGTGTGTGTGGTTTTTATGGTGTATTTATAGTTTAAGTGTTAACTTTCCAGATTTTGATATTTTTGATCTTTTGATAATTTGAAAAGATTGTGAGAGAAACAAATGGTGGAGTGAGATAAGAGTGAGTTTCAGAGAGGTAAAGGGTTAAATTTGCGAAATAGATAGCTCTATCAAGTTTGTTATGTAGTGAACCCTTCTTATACATATTCTTTGAAGTATATTCTTAGAACGATAGGATGTTTAGTAAAAAGTGAAATAAATTATAGGTGGGGTTATTAATATGAAATTCAACCAGCTTCAATATGAACAAAAAATGATCCAGAGCCTTATCTACACCGGTTCTTTTTCACTTCTCTACAAATATAACATAAAAATCTTACAATGCTTCCAAATCTTACTCACTCATAAAAGAGTAAGAGTTATTCCATTCACTATAAGCCAGCTCATACTTACAACTTTGGTCTTGGGTCAACCGACTTGAAGACAGTCTCAATAGCAGTAGCCTTCATCATGTTACCCTTAACCTTCAACTTTCCGCTCATGAACAACTTTTGTCCGTTAGCCTTACCCTCAGCCAACTTAACAAAGTCAGCATCCTTCAACAACAATTGGACGTCACTCTTTGGAACGGCACCGTCGATCTTAGTGACCTTACCTTCCTTCTTCAAGTCAAGCAACCACGAGACTTCCTTACCTTCCTTGTTCTTCAAGGTAATGACAATGACAGCCTTGACTCCGGCAACAGCCTTCTTAGCAACAGCTTGGTCCTTCAATCCGTCAGATAACAACTCAAAGAAAGGAGAAGCGTTAAAACCATCAGCAGCAACAGACATTATGTATTATAGTGTATTTTTAAGTGTATATGTTAATTGAATAAGACTCAATCGATAGGGACAAAAAATTTCTAATACTGGGATTTCATTCGCTTCTTATATTGTTGCTAAAAGTATGGGGTATCCAAAGAGTTGATTAAAAATTTCACACTACAAAAGAGGACCCCCCCTCATTTAGGTAAAAAAGCTGTGTACTTTCTCCAGGATTTTGCTCTCTTGGAGGCCCACCATGTGAACTTTTGCCTGAATTTTATTGTGCACGTCACTTTTCTTTGTCCTCGCTCTATTAAGGTAATCTTACCTTATTAGGGCATGTAGTTGGTTAAGTTTATTGGGGAAGGGCCTCGGTTAAACAACCAACGGTAGAAAAGTTTGTTTGATTTGTGAAGGTGTTGGAGGACTAAAAAAAACCTTGTTTGGACCGAGTTTATCGGTTTAAATGTGAGCTGCCGTGTACTTTTGTTATCATGGTTTCTTATTGAATGTGAAAGTATATTCAAATGCTTAACTACCCTTAAGTAGTTTGTTAACCTTAATCGATTTGGAGTCAACTCAAGTGTGGGTGAAAACTTTATCACATGTAATCTCGAAACACGATCTTGGTCACGTTACTCGTCGTTCTGTCATATGCGCACTGTTGCAGGCACCGTTTTATAGGAGGAGATTGCAACTTTAGAGGCCGATCCCCCCATATATTGTTTGATCAGATTGATAGATACTTTAGAGAAGATTGTGAAGTTTAGGTAACTTGATGTGTGAGTGAGATCAATGTTGGAAAAGTTATAGAATATACTGTTATCACTAAAAATGATTGAAATGAAGATTGCTAGGTACAAGTAGTAGTACGATTAATGAATGAAGAATTAAGCAGAATGTTTCGAATAACGTACATAGACACCTCCAATAAAGAATCAGGAGATTTAATGATATGTAACCCAACAATCAATCATTCACTGTCCCCAACAATATCACCATAATGAAGAAACGAAAAATGAAGCTGAAATCATAGATTTATGTAAGTGTGAGGCTGGAAATTTGGGCACATCCGAAGCGATATAGGGAGGTGAGCTTATCGGATTTAATCTTGACAGGAGAGAAAGAAAATGCTGTATCAAAACCCCACCTTAAGAGGTTAGGATGTGATTTTTTAGTAGACGTACCGAATGCATCGGTATTAAATGGTGAGAGAATTTGTAATTAATGAGAATACTCCGAGCAACAGCAAGTATCAGCAGCACTAAGGATTCTGTCTATAAATATGAAGGAGGATACTAGTGAGTTATTAGATCATTCATAACCTCATTTCAATAGTTATTGATCACCTATGTACATGTTCAGAATACTAACTATTCCATAAAAATAAACTTGGAACTGCAACTACTTGAATGTCACCATTATTCCATCTCCCTCTCCATAACATCCACTCTCACCACTCTCATTCTCCTCCTCCTCCTCCTCTTCTTCTCCTCCACCTCTAACTCTTTTTAAATCATCAAATATCTCACGTGACCTGATACTCATCTCAATAAAGAATTAATTAATGAAATAAAACCAAAGACTGCAACATCAAAATGTCCTTTAGATCCCAACTGTCGAAATCACAATCACAGAATACTGTGTCGAAACTCTTTGCTAATATACTTCCTGAATCGACCACCAAATCCACAGGTAAAACTAAGAAAATCAAGTTATCTGCAACTGAACTTCTCGCACAGCTGTTTAACAAGAATGCATCTAAACTCGATAGACAGTTAGAAGCAAAGAAACAAAAGAGATTACTGGCATCTAAAATAAAGAAGGTAAAGGAAACAGAGAAGAAATTCAGTAAACATATCAAATACAATATCATCAAAAACCATAAGAACCACACCGAAGAGGAAAAGAAGTACTTGGCTAAATTACAACGTAAGAATGTCAACCAGTTGATTAAGTTGAGTGAGGTTGATGACATGGTAGTCAATGATGAAATTCAAGAATTAAAACTGTTACTCTCGAGTAACTCTAAAATCGTGCATAAGAAAGAAAAGAGAGTGAATGCAAACAGAGCCTTCTTGGAGAACTTGAAGGCTGGCGAAGGCGACATCAACAGAGACCACCAATTGGAAGCATTCAACAAACGTGTTGCCGATGGTGTACTTGCGATTCCTGGTTTAACTCCTGGTTTGGCTCCTGTAGATTACAACGATTCTGAAGAGGAGTAAGTATAAATTCTAAGGGTATGTATATTAAATCTATTATTCTAATCATATTAACAATGTAAAAATATAACAGTGGGTTAAATATGTACATAGACTCTGAAGTTTGCTGAAATGTTAACTGCAAAGAGGTTCCACTAATCAAGTTGTTATGGTTTTCGACTTCTAATACTCATAAAGAATCTGTCTCAAATCACTCGTGATCTTACGTACACTTCTTCTCTTATCATCCAATCCTGCTCTCAACACACTCAAACTGCTCTTTCTATACTTGTGTAAATCCTTGAAACTACCAAAGATCCCAACAAGACATTCCAAACTTAAAACCTTAGTTTCTTCACTGTTACTCTTAAATGGTGTAGTAGCAATTTCAAGTAAATTCTTCAAAACGAAATCGATATCTGTAGTCAAAATGTCATGGTTTTCGGCAACAACTACCTTCAATGTGTCGAGTGATGACTTCAAAATCAACTTGGAGTTTCTCACCTTAAGTCCTTGCAAAACCATAGGCAAGATCTGTTTCAAATTGTTAACCAAGATTTTATTTGATACATTCTCAATCATCACTGATAAGGTGTTCAAGTAAAGCTCAAACTTTTCTGGGTTGGTCTCAAAGTTATTGAGTAATTGTGGTAAGATCAACTCGAACATTTGTTGCTTGTAGAGCAATTTAACATTCAAATTGTTGACCTTTGAAACTGATCCCTTAACCTTTGTCCCGTTTACTTCATTGCTAAACACTTTTAAGTCTGCAAATAAAATGCGGAGCGAGTTGGAAATAAGAAGTTGTTTTTCATATGGAGTTTGGTTGTCAAACAATTGTCCTACTAACTTCTCAAGCAACTTTCTTCCTGTTGGGTCCATCTTCATGAAAAGTGCCTTCACTGTCCAAATCAAAATCTCAAACGAAGACTCTTCCGATCTCTCAGTAATTTCTTCTAAGCTCTCTGGTGAAATGCTAATAAATTTATTGTTCACCAATGCCAAAGTCTGAAGGTACTGGACTCTCAAGATGACGTCTCCTTCGGAATCAATTATCTCTACTAAACCGGCATTAATATCTGGTAAGGTGGTCAGCTTATCTACGTTAGCTAACACCTTGTTGTAAACACCAATCAAATAATTAGGCAGTCCCAATACATTCTTGAAGTCTGCAAAGTCATTCAAGATATCCTGGTGTTTAGAAACATCAATGCAACGCACTATAAGCCCGATCAAATCCCCACTAGACTCGATAACCAGGATGTTTTCTTTAGAAGTTGGCAACTGCGATAATCTCTCGATGAATTTCAGCACAAATGACTTGTACCACGTATTCATCAAGAATGGAGATTTCAGTTGTACCTTTGTCACCCATTCCACCAAACTCGAAACAATCAATTCAAAGATTACACTGCTTTCGTTGCTCAATTTGTTCAAGAATCTGATCGACAAAGTCTCCAACAAGTGAGAGTTGACGCAGAGTTTTCCTATCAACTCGAGCGTAGATCTCACCTTTTGTTCATCCTTATTGTAGCAGTGTGTATCCAAGGTGTTGAGCAAGTCGGCGAGGATGATTTCTGCCACCAACTGTTGTGAAGCTGGGTTGAACTGGATAATGGTGACTAAAGAACGAGTGATTTCATCAACAAGTAAGTCATTCAACGAGTCTGAGTTCTTGACAACGCTGCTGAGTAAGTCTCCAATATAGCCCAAGATCAACTTAACTTCATTCTCAGTGAGGAAATCCGGAATCACAATCATTTTAGTCAATTGTTGTACAATCTTTGACTTGAGTGTTTTTTCCATACCCAGTGAGCTCATTAGGAGTTGACCCATGAAGATAAGTAAGTAGTCTTTGTAAAGTAACAACTCGTTGTTTTGCAGGAATTGCTGAAGGAATTGCGCGTTGGTGGTTGTAGACAATTTCTTGTACAATGAGTGGTATCCCAGGAGAACAAAACCGATATTATCTACCAAGTCACGTTGTTTAGAGACGTTAAGGATTGAGTCGTCGACTTCTTCCTCTTGTTTTGGTTCATGTGGAGACGATGATGAGTTGAGGTACTTTCCCCATACATCGTAGGAAAACAATTTCTTTATAACTTCGTTGAAAGTGTGGATTGAGTCTGACAAGACCACTGAGAGTAAAAGTACAGATTGCTTGCTCTTATCTTTAATCTTGGCCACATGTGGAGAAAGTTCATCCAAACAGGTTTGTAAGAAGTTGTCTGATTCTGTGTCGTTCAATTTAGCCACAAGCACACGTACAATGTCCAAGGTGATCACAAGGGATTTGTTGTCATCCGAGTCGTCTATTTGAGTAGCGTAGTTTTCAGGGATTACATCTTTTGTAGGGTTGAAGATGGAAACGTCGTTGTGTAAGACTTCGAATTTGAGTGCGTTCCATATGGTCAACCAGTATTGGTTGATTGCATCGGCTGAGTATGAGTCGATACATAAGAGCATTGTAGCGAGCACATCGTTTCTAATGATGGGGTTTGTTGAAGTGAGCTTTTCAATCAAGTTAGGGATTGAATCTTTGATGTAGAGGGACTGCGCAGCGATAGTTTTCCTTAATTTGAGTTTAAGTTGCGAGGCAGTGATTTTGTAAGGGTCGTTTGGTGGAGGTGTGAATGAGATTGGGAAGTAGCAGAAGCACACATCGAATAAGTCGTCCAAATACAGCAGAGGGATACCTGAGCTGACTTCAGTTTCGAGACCGGATTCGCCAGCAAACTCAAAGTTCTCACTGATATATATGTTCAAGTCGAACAGGGAAAGTAAGTTGCGGGGGTCCTTTTCTCCCGAAGCTAAGTGGATGAAAGTCTTGACATATAATTCGGCAAGGTTCGATTTGATATGATCGATGTGAAGTTTCAAGCCAGACAAGACAGCGAAAGCCTCGTGTCTAACTTTAGAAAGGTTCTTCCTAGGATCGAATGAGTTAAGTGCTTTCAAGACTATTTCAGCATTGTACGAAGCCAAAAAGTTTTTCATGTTGACTAAATGTACCAAAGCCTCTAAGGATTGGTAGGCTGAAGTTTGAGCATCTGGGCCAGATAACTTATCAGAAAAGAACAGAACCAATACATTGATATCCTGTTTCAGCAACTTAGAACTCAAAGAAGGTAAGACAGATGCAAGACAAGAAATAGCACGACTACGAAGCTGTTTGTCATCTGGATCAGTTAAACTTGGGCCTAGAAACTGGATGAATTCAAGTAATGATAAGTTCCCATTAAAGATCAGGTCTGCTATGGATGATGAGTGACGAGTAGATGCAGCATCATCAACACCAACAGACGCGATGTACTGATTGATAAGGGTAGGAGTATCCATGATGTTGAAAATTGATTTTTAATAAAATTAGTGTTTAAGAGATGATCTTTGATTGTGATGAAAAGTGTGGAGAATGAGTCAAAGGTTGAGGATTAGAGGTGGAAATTACATGCAGAGGAGAGATGATAGATTAGATGTATGTGTAAGACGGTAGAGGGTATGTACAGAAAAGGTACTAGAACAGAAGCGTTTATTTTATGTATTTGATAAGATATGATAGAGCAGATCGAAACATAGTGAATTGGGTTAGGGCAAGCTTACATTAAAAAGGCTACATATTGAGTAGAGATAGATTAGAGTAGCAAACATGATCCATATGAGTAGTATATCTGAAGCGGCTTTCGTCATCTTATTCGGTACAACTGGTCTACCTGTGAAGATCACTATATCAACAATATGGTGAAAGAACCGAAAGAGGATAAAATTTGCACCCATTCAAAGCGAGAAGGAGAGGTGATCATGTATTGATTAAGTTAGGTTTAAGAATAAGAGGTTAGTAATTCAGCAAGTAGAATTGAATAATAAAGAGACAATTCTAATTGTTATCATGTGATAAGTGATGATTTCAAGCTGATGATAGATGATTTTGACTACACCATATATAAGTTAGATTAACATTGTACATAGTATTAGGGATAGATGAATTAGTTACTGTTGGGCAATTTGTTCACAGTATGTTCATATTATTAAAGGAAAAGATTGAAGAGATAAAATAAGATTGAATGATGTCATTTTGAATAGAATTTTCAATTCAAGCTTGCCATTTATGCAAAGATCAACCATACTTCATCTGATAAATTATTCCGTTGTTGGTGAAATTTGGAAGAAATTGAAGAAATAATGAAAATTTGACTCTTTTAGGAAATCGATTAATTAGTGATGAAAAGACGGGAGGGAACATGAAAGAAAGGTTGAGGAAAAGGAAGAAAGGAACAAGATATAGATCACTTCATTAGCGTATCCAATTGAAATATTCACACTTACTCTCTTATTAATATTTTTACTATATATTTCACCTTGATAGACCCCTTTATCTACACTTCACCATCCCTTATCATCACTTTAAAATTCACTTGGAAATCCACGTCTCAGTAAACAAATGCTGATTCTTTTAGGGACAATTTTTCATAAGATTATTTTCACCACCACTAGAGATTTAATTTATACATTATACTGATATCAATGGTTAATTTCTCTATTATTTTATTCATAATCCCTATTATATTCTTCCTTCTGTTCACCTCCTTTACTCTTTACTCTCACATTAAAAACTTCACCCTCGTGTTCTCAACTTGTGTCATCTCTTGTATCCCTTCAACGCACTAATTCCTATCCAAACATCAATTTGACCAGCCAACCACTTAAGGGGGATCAACCTATCATTAACCACAAACAATTCATTTCAAAGGTATACAATTATAAACAATAATACTAATCCTTTCACGATCCTTCATCAAATCATTCAATTCATTCAATAATCCATCCCTTGTATCAACTAAACAACTTATCCCTCTCGTTACTCCATCAACAACACACGTCTTTCACAAGGTCTTGCTAAAATATTTCCTCACTAACTCTCATTAATTCTCCCTAGAAAGTTTAAATCAAATTTACTGTCTGTCATTAAATTTTAAACCCTATATTTTAATACTTTACAAGTAAAACACCATGCAAAAACAACGCTCATTCAAATCCATCAAATATATATTATATCCTTTCTAATATTCCATTATATCATCTCTATACTACAACCCCACCATTCCACTCTTCCACCTCTATAATTAACGCTCCTTAACCCTATATACTCCTCCCCATTACATCCCTACCACCTAAAACTTTCACCCACTCACCATGAGAAATTCCCTCCCCTCCTTTTTTTTTTGTCACCATTTTTTACTACGCTCCCACCACCCTTTACTGTACTCCACCGCCGCCCTCACGAAATTCGTTCCATCATTTCTCCTTATAACTTTTAAATCTTTTTCATTTTTACCACATACACACACATCACCATGATCGAGATCCCCGATTTGGATGATGAGTACGATGGGGATAATGTGGTACAGTATACTGGTCCGGAGTCTCATTCTGTACCTACTCCTATGCTCCCTCAGTTAACTGATTATAATGTTCTGGTTCCTTCCATGGATCGTACTTCGAATCAGCCCCCACATATTGGTCGTACCAATAATCTTGACTCTACTTCATCACATACTGGTGGCTTAGGTATTACGAATTCTTTATCTGGGAATGCTTCAACTACTATTACTGGTTCATTTCATGATTCCACTATTACTAAAAACGGGGAAAGACGTGTTGATGGCTCTTTAGGTAATGGTAATGGATCATCTGCAGCACCAGCTGCACCTGCTCAAGCTAAAGTACAAGCATCAAAAACTTTACAACAAGGTCAGATCACACCTCCTAATCGGATCCAAAGTATAGATCTCTCGACTGTACCTACTTTCCAATCAGATGCACTTTCAGAGAAATCTGCTGACTTTAAACCATTTCTGTTCAACTCAAGAGTTATGGACGATTCTCCACTCCAAACTGTTACAACACCGAGTACAAACACACAGGCAACTACCCCAACTCTTCAATTGGGCGCTGATATACCGTCTCATCATATTGGATCAGATACTAATGCCTCGATGTCTCATCCTTTAGGAGATCCAATACGAAAGAACCTAGCAACAGATCTCAAAACTCCGGCAGAATACACCCTCCATATAGTATTCACTCAGTTTGTACGTCACTCAGAACGTAAACTTAACATGTGTTTGGAATACCCATTAAACGAAGAACCACCAATCATCGAATTACTCTCTGAAGGTATTGATCCTCAGTTTGACAAAATAATTTGTTCGTTAGGATACATTGCAAGACGTAAACCAAAACCAGTCATAGATAGTGTCATGTTCTGGAGAAAACTGAAAAGTGAAGTGGCACTGATGGCCGCTTTGGAAGTTGACAGAGTAGTTGGTGCTGTCAAACTGAGCATGCTTCGCAACGCAACGCCTCTGCAACCAGGCATAATAAAGAACGGAAACTCAAGCGCAACCTCAAAACGTAGTCTCAGTCTCATGCGCACACGTAGTTTCCTGAAAACGTCAGCTACACACAGACGCAACCAACTGGCGTCATCGCTCGCTGCCCTGTCACCGACAGAAGCAACTGCAGAATTCAAACGTAACTTCTATGATGAACTGGTAGTACAGGTACGTGAAACAGCGATCCAAGCTGACCGCAAATCATTGGCATCTATCTATATCTTATGCCGTGTCCTCATCGAAGTTGTGAAACAAACGTCATACACAACCATGGGAGAAGACTTACAAGATAAACTTGAGGAAATCGTATACACACAACTTAAAACAACAGACCCCATCACGACAAGCCAGTCGTTGGTGCGATCGGCAAACTGGAACTTGTTTGCTGAGTTGTTGGGACACATGTCAGAAAAGAACTTCCCAAGTGTAAGTGACAGATTCATTGCAGACCTTGAAAAGGTTCCTGCTCAAGTAAAACTCGAAGACGAAGCCAAACTTCACTTACTTATCCATGGTATGAGGTACCTCAGGTTAACTAACTACCCATTGGACGTATTTGAAGAAAGTGCCGACTTTGTAGACCTGCTCGCTAAATTCTTCCATAAGTCTCTGAACGAGACGATTGTATTTGCCTACTGTGAAATATTACTGAGTTTGGTACTCCCACTCGCAAATATTTTGACTGCAGAAACTAACCATCCAACTTGGGTAGAAGCGATCGAGAAGATTTTTGCGAAGGCACACCAGATTTGGAGGCACTCCACTACCAGCACAAGCTCCACAACATCAAGTTCAGGATCATCTTCAGGGGCCAATAGCTGGAGCTACTCAATCAACTTAATGACTTCTGCGTTGTGTGTACTGCGCCGTGAACTCTTTCAAGAACAATGGTTCAAGGTGATTGAAGACAACAGCTTTAAGCTTAAACCCAAGGTAGATATCGAAGATCGTACTACTTTTGTAGTGTGTGTGGCAAGGTTGGTGTGGGTTTACATTTACCGTCTCCCAGATACTTTGAACAACACTACCAAGAAATTAGACAGTCTCTTCCAGATGATGTTCTTCACCACCTCCAAGAAGCAACAGTGGATAACATCTGACGCGTTCTTAATTAATGCGATGGTGGAACTTGTAAGAATTGTTGGATTCCATCACTTGAATTATGTTTTGGATAATGTTTTAATCAAGTTGCTCAAACTCAGTTTCAACGGAACTGAAATAATTTCACCTGAGCGTGTGATTCTCTGTGTCAAAGCTTACCTCTGTATATTAGGAGACTATGAGCTGACTAAGAGACCTGATTTCCCTACCGATGAAGAGTTTAGCAATCCTGGTGGTAGCCGTAAGAAGCAAGCTGCTAATACCGACTTTACATTTTTAGCCAAATCAAGTACGAATGCAGCAGCTCATGACGAGATTTGCCGTACGTTTGCACAGACTTTAAAACTGATGGATGCCCAATGCGGATGCGAGGTATGGCTGACGGACGGGTCAAGTATAAGTCCTGTGACAGCAACACCATCAAAAGCACAACTGGCGTTTTCAGCATTGCATCACTTGGGACTCGATTTTGCCTACCAGCCAACAACAGACTTACAGTTTGAACTTTTTGCCACGTTGATCGAGGCAATTCCTTGGACAATGGTGGGCAGCGATGGTGGATCAGGAGGTGGTGCTTCGGCATCGCCTTCACTGCTGGCGATCTCTTTCAAGAGTGTGGTTGAAGTATTGACGCGTAATGCAGTACATCTGAATGTACGTGTAGCTCAGGCTGCCATTGGGGCACTCAAGAACTTAGCCACACGCAAGAACCCAAGTAACTTGGTAACCATATTTGCCAAGATTGCATTTAGATTCACCGATAAACCAGGCCCAGCTTACAATTTTGATTACATCAACCTGAGTGAGTTTAGCCGGTTGCTTAAGATCTACGTAGACTTGCTCCACTGCTGGCTTAAACAGTTCAGTGAGAAGAAGGATGGGACAGCTGGGAACCCACTTGCTCAGGACGATGAAATGATGAACCAAGACGTTCTCAACGACTTGTACCAGATCAATCATAAACCTGACGACAATAATAAGGGCGGGGCGGCCGCTGCAGGCACGCGACTGCGGTCGGAACTGAACCCACGCGATGAACTAGAGTGGAAGACGATTGTGACTGTTATTGAAGAGGTAGAAGGAAACGGGCTTTTCTTCTTGTGTTCTCAAGATTCAAAAACAAGACATTATGGTGTTGCGATTCTTAAATTGGTAGAACAGTTTGATGTAGCCATCTACAAGGTGACTGACAACATAGAGCCACACACAACACACTCGAGGACATCGTCCAAGTTTGCTGCCGACATTGGAACACGTTTGATCCATGTGTTGGAAGATGTTGATTTCATCGAGTTGATCAAACCATACCGTAAATATCTCAGTGTTCCTGAACGGACACGTTTGGCAAAGCTCAAGAACAAACGTAACATTTTGTCGAGATTGGCTGAATCGGACTATGGGATTGACTCTACAATCTGGTTCCGCTTGTACCCCAAGTTGCTCGACATATTTTTCGAGCGGTGCCCTATGCCGGTGGCAATGTGTCGACTGATTGTATGTGTACGTATGGTACAGATGCACGAGTTAGTTCATGAGTTTAGCGAAAGTTATAAGAACTACACCTCATCACTCTTTTCGCGTTCACTGCAGTCATATCCACCAGAGCTCTTGGTTAACCAGTGGAAACTCTACTTGATATTTGCGTGCTGTTCACTCACTCTGACAAATGACCAGAAGATACTGTTCCCTACACAACCTACTCATGGTCGCAAGAAGTCAATGCAAATGTTCATCCAGCACCAGAAGATCACAAGTGCCAAGTCTGTTTTCCGGATGGTGATACCATTGCTCAAGTCACAACAGCCAATGATACGAGATGCCGTGATTCTGGGATTGAGCTGTATCAACATCAATATTTTTGGACCGTTGATTGAAAACATTCCAGCAAGTGTCAATGAATGGGAACTCACGTTAAAGAAACGTGATACTGGAGAGGATCGGTTACGTATCGAGATTGTACATATCCTCAACAACGTGACAGACCGGTTCAAGAGCGACCCCTACATATACACAGACGAGTGGCTGATAGCCAATTTGATGGGTATCATCAAGAATGTGAAGACATTCTTGTCACTTCCACATGTTCAGACAGATGTTACTTTCCAGAGACTCCGTCGGTATTTCAGTGGACTTGTAGAGAATGTGTTCATTGGGTTGCAGGAGCATTCCGGCTTGAACAAGTGGTTTCCTTTTGAAGCACGTATCGGGTGTTTTAACTACTTGAAAGAGTGGTGTGGGTACGGCGATGCTGAACTCACTGAAGACAGATACAATGCAATTATCGCAAAAGTAAGCCAGCAAAAAGAGCAGACATCAGCTGTCGCGATCTTAGAGGTGGAACGGAAGTTGCTTCAATTCTCGACGTTAAGCTGCATGGCCGTACTCTGTTCAGCGCCGATAGTACAACAGTTAGAGATTCCTGGACGTGTTGCGGTGATTTCCTTTGACATTGCCGGAGTGATGGGCTGGATCCATGCACTCTTTGTGCTGGATAACGAGAGGGCACGCGAGATAGGTAAAATAGCGCTTCGCAACATCCTCACGCTCAATTTGGACAACAAGGAGATATACAAAGAAGTTATAAAGCAATGCTACATGGTGAATGAAAGCTACTTTACAATATTTGTTGACATTTACATGAAGAAGGGCATGTTAACCGAAGAGATTCCCAACGATATTGTGTGTCTTGCTGGATTCTTGGTTGGCAACGACCAGTATGAGGTACGTCTTGCGGCTATGAAGGTGCTCAAGTACATTGAGCAGCACTTCTTCCAAACAAACGTAGTTGAAAAGTTTACCGAGTACGTAAGCAGCAGAACCCGCGGTATCTACAAGAAAGCATTGTACGAAGTGGCAAGCCACTGGGCAAGTTTACACCGTGAAGGTGTGTACGTGCGTATCAGTTATATGTCAATGTACTTTAACTTGGTGGGAAAGAAGGCACAAGGCGATATTTTGACCTGCTTACTTCCCTGGATGAGGATTGTTGAGTTACGACAACTGGTGGATGAAGGTGAGATTACTCAATTGGATGCGTCCTCGACGATGGTACTCAACAATTTGTTTGAAATTAGCGTTCGGTACGGCGACCAACACGGTGAAGTTGAAGCATTATGGGTGGCTTTGGGTGGCAGTTTTGCCAACAACTACAATACGATTGTTGATTATATCATCAGTACGTGCTTAGACCGCAAAAACCCTGTCTTTGTTGAGCACTCACGGCAAATTATTGACTACTTGGCGTTCTCACAAGGTGACCCGTTGTATATTATCGACAAGTTGATTGCCAACTTGCAGCCAAAATCAATGGTGCCACCACAACAGTCACTTCTGGGCGCCCCAGATTTGGAAGAGCTCCCATACGTGGCCAATCTCTGGCGCATAGTGACTTATACAGACAAGGACTCAGCGTTTTCGTTGGGTCAGCTCTCGATGGTTTTTCTTGTGGATTTGTTCACGATACAGAACGACCGCATGTTAGAGCATCTTCCACTTTTGTTGCACGTGGCGTTCCTGCTTCTTGACCATTACTTGTACATTGTACAAGAGCAAGCTGGTGCTCTTTTGATTCAGCTTATTCATTCACTTGCACCAATGGAGCCAAAATCTGCTGAGACAATGGACACTCTCCGTAAGCGTGACCATCTCAAGTACTTGTGGGTGTACGATGACTTGAATAATGACAAGAGAGGTGCACGGACACCACAGAATATGGACTTGTTAGCACGTAATGTGTTAGACATTTTCAAAGATGTTTCCCCCACGCTCCAAGATGAATGGTCTCGTGTGTCACTTCAATGGGCAACAACGTGTGCAGTGAGACACATTGCATGTCGTTCATTCCAAATATTCCGGAGTTTGCTCTCGTTCTTGGACCAAGGGATGCTCAAGGATATGTTACACCGTTTGTCGAACACCATCTCTGATGAAACGTTGGATATTCAAGGATTTGCGATGCAAATCTTGATGACTCTCAACGCAATCACAGCTGAGTTAGATCTGGACAAGTTGATTGACTTCCCGCAATTATTCTGGTCAAGTGTAGCATGTTTGTCGACTATCCACGAACAAGAGTTTATCGAAGTTCTCCTGACAGTGTCCAAATTTGTATCCAAGATCGACTTGGATGCTCCTGATACTGTTTCCTGTTTGATCTCTACTTTCCCACCTAAATGGGAGGGTAAATTTGAAGGATTACAGCAGGTTGTGCTCGTTGGGTTGAGGTCTCTGAACTCGTGGGACACTACGCTTAAGTTCATGGACAAGTTAAACACATTGAAGGACAGTGAAGTAATTGGGATGGGAGCGCTGAGATTGCTCACTGCGGTGTTGGCTAACATGCCGCGGTTCCTTCACGCTTTGGACCAAAAGGCGATTCCACGCGATGTATCAGAATGTGCAATGCTTCTCAGCAAATTGAGTAGTGAGTCAGGACAGGAACTGTTATCAAGAATCTTGGTTTCGCTTGCTAAGAACCGGTTCCGGTCTAAAAAGGACTTTTTAGCACAAACGATCCTGACGATCCGTAGCATCTTCTTCCCGGAGTACGCGGCGCAGCTGTTGGTACTCTTATTGGGACTTCTTTCAAATAAGATGGATTGGGTGAAATTAGAAACCATGACAATCTTGAAGCACATTTTCCCATTGGTGGACTTGCAGCGTGACGAGTTCGTTGGTGTTGGAGCTGATCTCATTTCACCATTGTTACGCCTTCTCTTGACGGACTATGCCGAGCCTGCGCTTGAAGTGTTGGACGAGGCTGCGGTAATTTCTGGTTCCCAAATTGACAAGGATGTTTTACGTATGAGTTTGGGTAACCAGCAGATGAAGAAAGAATATGAAAAGACAGCCACCTTGTTCGGAGTCCCAGACGAGAATGGATGGGCGATCCCAATGCCTGCGGTGACAGCCGCTTCCACACGAAACAACATCCATGCGGTATTCTCGACATGTGTGGCGCCTGTGGAAGACCCTGAAGAGGAACCTTTGGAAGCACAAGAGATTCAGTTCCACATGGAAGATTACTACAACAACAACAGCAACAACAGTAACCATGCGGGTAGTCACCACGACACAGTTTCTATGCTGGTGGAAGAGCCGGACGCGTCTTTGAGTAATGTGTGGGCTGCATTGGACGACTTTGACTCGTTTTTCACTAAAGATGAGAACGCACCTGTAACGAACTCGCGCAACACAGCGATTCACTTACAACAGCAGCAACAACAAAATCAATTATCAGGGCACATTCACCACCAGCACAGTGCGCTGGTGGACACAAACAACTCTGTAGACACTCTTATGACTCCAATGGACTCTGCTCCATTGGTGTACGACAAAAAGGCGTCCGTGATTTTGAATCGCAGTTTGGCACGCACACAGAGTAATATGTCGTTCAAGAGCAGTCTAGCAGATATGATGGGAACGTTTCCTGCAACTGCAAACGTGCAGAATGGAACGCCTCCAATAGTCAACTCGCCGTTGGCTAGCAGCGTGACGGTAAAAAGATCGTACATTCCGTTCAGAAACAGTAGACAGGTTAAGAAGCACGAGACGATGTTTACAATTGAACAAGAGCATAGTCAACAACAACAACAGCAACAGCAGCATCAACAACAACAGCAGCAACAACAGCAGCAACAACAATTACCTCCTACTTCACCATTCAAAACACCTATCATCAGCAATCTGAGCTTTAACAATTCGTACAACGCATCACCCACATTTAGCGGTTCGGAACTGAGCCAAACTAACTTGGAAGAGCGGTTTGAAAACTTGAACTTGTTGAACAAGAAGAAACAAAAGAGAAAAACACAAGAAGGGTTTCTGAGCCAACAGAGTTTGGCATAAGTTGATTTCAGAGATATACCAATGTAAATATAGAAATACACAAGAGGAGCGGAGTTACTACGTAGGATATAAAGACGAATAGACGAAACGTCTAGTAAACAATATGGAATCAATTATTAGCATCAACCTAATGAAGATGACATCAGAGTGGAGTTAGGTAGTTCTGAATGTTAATGATTGATGATTCGAGAAGCGGACGAAAATGGCTCTGATTTTAAAAGTTATCACAACAGATTATGTATTATATGAATAAGTAGGTTGATGATATGAGAACAAGTTTGTATTTAGAATAAAGTCCCCACTTCATTCAATTACATGTCAATTAGTTGGAGAGTACAATTGAAAGACCACAACATGATCCCACGTTGAATTGCATTGTATTCTTTGTGTGATATCAATAAGTACAATAACTAGTAATAATTTAGTGTAAACGAGAATTCTAACATTTATAAACCATCTTAAAGCCTCTATTAATACACCACCAGACACCATCCTTTACGAACTCTATCATGAACAACTATTGCTTATTAGAAGTATATTTATGAAAAGCTGAGGAAAAACCAAAAAGCTCGCCTAACGATTAAGACCCCGCTCTCACCCCGTTCTTTGACATTTTCTTCACATTCTGTCAATACTTCCTAGAATCTCCACCACCTTCGAACATGATTAAAACCCCTCCCTTACTTGATTGCTTTGGTAGATCACGTTATCTACACACGACATTAAAATTTGCAGCCACGACATCATTGAGAAGACATTTGTATCAAAAAAAAATTTGATACGACATTTTCATAAACTTTTCACTTACCCATTAAGATGCCACCAAAGAAGAATGTTCCACAGATATCTGATAAGAATAAGGCCAAGGCTAAGCTGAAGGCAGCCGATGACAAGGCTTTTGGTCTTAAAAACAAAAACAAGTCGAAAAAGGTGCAACAACAGATCAATATGATGAAGGCTGGAGCAGATGGAGGAGCGGCGAAGAGGAAGGAAGCCGAAGCCAAGGCCAAGGCTTTGGAGAAGAAGGCATCTGACGACGCCAAAAAGGAGGCAGCTGCATTGTTTGGGATTGTTCAACCAAAGGTACCATTTGGTGTTGACCCTAAATCCATTCTCTGTGAGTTCTTCAGAAAGGGAGTTTGTACAAAAGGTATCAAGTGTAAGTTTTCACACGATCTTGAAATTGGACGTAAGGATGCGAAGAAGGATTTGTACACTGATGCAAGAGCTGAAAAGGAAGAAGACACTATGGATAACTGGGATGAGGCAAAGTTGAAGGCTGTTATTCTTTCGAAGCATGGAAACTTAAAGACTACCACAGACATTGTTTGTAAATTCTTTATTGAAGCAGTTGAGAACGGTAAATATGGTTGGTTCTGGGTGTGCCCTGCAGGAGGTAACGAATGTAAATATAGACATCTGTTGCCACCAGGATTCGTATTGAAAACAAAGGAACAAAAGAGATTGGAGAAGATGGCAGCAGATCTGGCTCCAAAGATCACATTAGAAGACTTTATCGAATTGGAGAGAGGAAAGTTGGACAAGTCTAAATTCACCCCAATCACCATAGAATCATTCAACCAGTGGAAAAAGAATGTACAATCGAAGAAGGCTGAAGCAGACAAGAAGGATAAGACTAAAAGGCTGTTAACAGGTAGAGAAGTCATCTTGAACAAGTTTGCAGACAAGTTCTACACAGAAGAAGAAGACGAAGGTGGAGACTCATGGGATTTGACTCAATTTAAGAAGGAATTACCTGACACTGATGAAAACATTAAGGATTATGGTGATGGTTCGAACGTCCAAGAATTTTACCAATCAGAGGCCAAAAAAGAAGAGGAAGCTGCTCAAGCACAGTAAATGTGATAATTCACAATGTGTTTGTCTAATAGTTTATCACAGGAATGAAAAAGGAGAGTTATTAGTGTGCCCATAGATGTACATCACAGTAATGCCTTCTTATTTTGTATATTAGAGAATTGAGTGTCTCATGATACTTTTCAATCAATAAAGATTTTAGTGTTGAGAATATGTAGAATTATCCTTGTAAGTTTACTAATTAGAAGTATTGGAGTTCATTGTGCATAATAGATTAATGTGTATTGAATTACTATACCTTGCAATAAATAATCATCAACATCGCAAATCAACCTCCCTATTCATTTCGATAATGTTCTTTGGAAAGATCCTCCACGAGCTTATGGGCATCTCTAAAAAACTGTTTATCATCATCAGTGAAGAACCTAACTTGCGTTTTTGTCCCGTCAAGCTGTTCAATACCACTGACCACACGCCGTATCCATTGAGCTCCTTTCTTGTCCATTTCTTCAAGATCGAAAAAACGGTTGGTTTCCAAGATGTTCAGCAAATCAGAGTAAGTGTTCTCTTCAAGCTCCTGCTTCGGTTGTTCTCTTGAAGGAAGTGGTGGTTTCTTATCGACTAAATTCCCCTTCAACTGCAGTGGTTTCTTAGGAATCATTGGAGGGAGTGATTTCTTCTGCACAGGCTCGTCGTCATTGAGGTCTATTAAATCATCATTAATTACAACCTTTTTCCTTTTCAATTGTAATAACTGAGTCACCTCTCTCAAGATCTTAACATCGTCATAGTCCGAAAACGAGTCAGTCACATATCTGATATATATTGCCATTACTTGGTTTGGATACTTGACAGCCAAGTCCACGTAAGCTTCGAAATCGTGCTCTCCAGAGTCTCCAATGCATACAAACTTCTTTTCAGGGAAGTCGCTGACGATTTTATACAAGACTCTCTTCTTACGCAGCGACGAAGGTTCCATGAGTGAACTGATGATATTTCCCGTGTACTGTTTTAAGTGGATTGAACTGAGTGGAAGTCCTGCCCATTTTATGAATTCGTTAATTGTCTGGTACAATTGCCATGGCGAGTTGGAGACGTAGTGGTAGGAAACATTCTTCATCGAGGTGTACCATTGTGTCATTACTGGGATCCCCCACAGTCCAACGTCCTTCAAGAGAAGGTTTTGCATGAGCTCACGTTTGTCTCCAATCACACCCGTGAGTTTAATGGTATCGTCGATGTCACTGATGACACCCACACCCGAGGAGTTGACGATGTTGGTGTCTTGGAAAGCAAAGATGGTTTCGTCGCTTCTTGTTCGTACCAGTACCAACAGTGGTTCGTATGTAGTTCTTAAGGTTAATTCAAAGTGGCCATTCTGGTCTGTTCGTACGGTTTGTGATACGATTCCACCATTTGTCTGTGGCTCAACTGAGCCAACAGTTACGATCAAGTCTGCGCCAGGAATCGATCTTGAAATAAAGCATGCCAAACGTTCTTTAACCATGTCGTCTCCGTTGCTTGACGAGCTTGACGTTGATTGGATCGATGGTGATGGTGAAAGTGGTCTATCTACTATACTGGCGTCGTCATCCAGTTGACTCAAGATATCCTGCTCGAGGTTTGCATCTTCCAATTTGTGGATGGCTTGTTGTTGTGCAACAGGAGGCGTATTATATCTTGTTATTTGTCTGGCGAGTGAGAGGATGAGTCTATTTTTCCTTGTCATGAGTCCTGGACATGATACCCAACCTTTGACGTCTACAGACCATTCGTATTCGCCCTGAATTTTGGACTTTGTAGTGTAGGAAGGGAATAAAGTGACTGTTGTATCCTTTGGAAAGACCAAATTCCCATGCTCGTCGTATAAGTTAGCCAGGTTAGATCCCGAGCCATCACCAAAAGTGCGCAGCAGGTTAACTCTTTGAGTTACACCTTGAGCGATCAGCAGGACTGAGTCTGTTATACGAGGCATATAAGTATCACGCGTAGCCCTAGCCAAGCCAAGGAACCGCAGGCGTTTCAGTTGGTAGGGAGCCGCGCCTTCAGGCGCGGTGTCGTTCATATTATCATTTGATGAGTTCATTATAACATGGCGTTGTTTAGCCCACAACTTGTGAAGAGTAGACTGAGGTTTATTGAATGGACGTGAAAGAGACCTGTAGTCACGAAAGATGGCAGCCAAAAGTCTAAACTTTGACTGCTTTGGTGGTAAACCTGGCTTGAACGATGAAGTAGGGCGCGGTTGACGCTTGTATGCGGATATCGCCTTTAAAAGTCGAAAGAATCGATAGTTGGACCTCAATGTGGACTAGGAGGTTTTTTTAAGCTCTAACTTTAGAATCTCTATTCGTAACTTAGTGATCAAACTATTATGGTGAATGAGGTTAAGAGAGCAGTTAATTAATTTAATGTATAATTAGTCTGAGATTTCAAGTTATGATACGGATTTTGATTCTCCTGATAAAAATGCAAATCGTATAAATTGTGGACTGGGTTGTATAGAGTGGGAGGAGGTGAAGTGTTTACTGTGAATGTAGATTAACAAGTATGTTGTCTTCATGTATGATTATGGTGTTTATTAGGTCTCTTTGAATATTTCATTAATGATATTATTTGTAGCACGGTGCTATATTAATATTAATGCTGATATTAATGCTACAAGAAGTCACTATGAAGTTACTAGTGAGCTAAAGGTACTAGCGACATTAATGATACTAAGAGGTTTCTAATAGTGTATACAGTCTCTAGTCATGAGAACAATAGCAAGACAGACAGTGGTGAGACAATAATGATACACCACAAATTAATCATCTTTCTTTCGTACACTTTATTCAATTCTACTTAAGGTGTAACATATGATTTGATAGTGTTAATTCAATACCAATTTGGTAGTAGTAGTCAATTGGATTGGTTATCTTATATACTACCACTCAACTCTTCTCAAATATAAGACTAATTTGTTCTTATCTGGTCTTATATTGACTTATCCTAACAAGTTTGGCTTGGATCTATGGATCTATGGATCTATGGGTAGACTACTCTATATTGTATATGTATGGTAATAATTAGCCTATTTGATAACAATTCAACAATGTACTTCTACTTAATGCTTATCCATCGCTTATACTTCTAAATATTAATACAAAGACCATGCCATGACCATGACATATACATGACATGACAATAACATAAACGTACACATACATTCATATACACACACATATGCAAAGACTACTAAATATTGGCCTCTTTTCCTCAATTGAATTGTAGCAAATCAACACCCTTGAACCCACACTTGTCTCTTTTCCCCAATGGTCTTTCATATGTATATTCTCATTCTTGAACATTATATCTCCGTTCTTGACCTTCTGTCTCTTTCTTCTCCGTTCTTCTACACTTGTACACTTTATCAATTAATATGATTGCATCATTAAGATCAATTATATTAATTAATAGAGGTATCTTAACCATACTACAAATTACATATACAATCAACCTAACTAAACAACTTATTACTTCTACTCACCTCTCTTCTTTCCACTCATACATTCATCCTTCCATAATCTCAATCAATCATAACATTGTCAACCACACCATTCCTCCCATTCATTCATTCCCCCACACCACCCACGATCATAAAGATTGAGAATCTAAATTCGCAAAATCAAATAAAATAGGAGACAACCATGGCTGAGCTTTCGATAGGGAACGAACTTAAGGATGCCTACAAGCAAACATCCAAGTGGATAAACAACGGTGTTCAATGGCTTGGAGATATTGAAGAATTCTACAGAGAAAGAGCTACTATTGAACGTGAATATGCTGATAAGTTGCGTGACTTGTGTAAGAAACACTTTGACAAGAAGCTGAAGATTTCAGCATCACTTTCTGTTGGAGATGAGCCTCAAATTACGCCAGGATCGTTAGAATCCGCTTCGCTTGTTCTTTGGACAGACGTTTTAACTCAAACTGAAGCCATTGCAGATGAACGTACACAGTTACAACGTGAGATTAGCTCGAAAATCGGAGACAACTTGGCAAGTTTACGGGGGAAACTGGCCAACGTTGCAAAGAGTATTGAACGTGTCAATGAATTCTTAACTAGTGAAAAGTCAAGATTTGAAGATGACGTGAACAAAGCTAAGAAACATTACGACTCTCTCTGTACACTGACCGAACTGGCCCGTGAAAAGGCTGAGCGTAATGCAGGAGAGAAATACCAATCCCGTTTACATGAAAAGGAATCAGACATGAATGTTGGCAAAAACGAGTACATTATCAAGATTGCAATTGCAAACAGACTTAAAGATAAGTACTACTATCAAGATTTACCAGAAGTATTGGATTATTTCCAAGAATTGAATGAAAGTAGAGTTGGGATCTTGAATAAATTACTCAAAAATGCCTCGATTATCGAAAGAAATGCCAATGACAAGGTCAAAGAGAAATTATACTTGATAGACCAAACCATCGAGCAGAATGACCCTAAATTGGACACACTGATGTACATCAAGCATAACGTGGTCGGATGGAAAGAACCTGAAGATTTCTACTTTATACCAAGTGCTATTTGGCACGATGACGAATCTCTTGTAGTCAAAGAGCCCGAATTGACCACACTTAAACGTCGACTCCACAAAGCCTCAGTCGATTATCAACAGTTCGAATCAGCATGTGTGGAAAATAAACAACGACTCGAAGAATTGACTGCCGAGAGAAAGGCTGACGGTGCCAACATCACTCTCAAGTTTGACAATAAGCTTGCGTCTACATTACTGGCATTACAGACATTCATGAAGAATGATTCCCAGAGAGTAAGTAATGAAGTTGAGATCGAGATCATCCAAAACTTTGCAGGAGATCAAGATTTACTGTATGTTCAAGAACAAACAGAAGCCAAGAGCAGATTCGGGCTCTTCAAGAAAAAGTCAATCAAGAAAGAAGACACACAACAACTGCTTTCGAGTACGACACATACACCTGTAGTCATTGCCGGGGCTGGAGCCTTCAACTTGCGTAAGAAGGCCCAATCGATAATCTCGAACGCAACGGGAGGATCTATAGGATCAGGACAGACACAAGCCAGAGCACTTTACGAGTATGCAGCTACAGGTGACGACGAAGCATCAATAAACCCTGGCGATACATTTGTAGTGCTTGAAGAGGACGACGGAAGTGGATGGACGTCGATCCAATTACCTGATGGAACCCTGGGATTGGTTCCATCAACATACGTGGAAATCACTAGCCATAAAAAACAAGGACCCTCGGTTGCACCGAAAAGAGGAGCTAAAAGAGTACAGTACTTGGAAGCATTGTACGATTACACTGCAGATGGGGACGATGAAATATCGATACTGGCTGGCGATAAGATTGTACTTGTTCAAGATGATTTGGATGGTAGTGGCTGGACAGAAGGTGAAGTAAATGGGGTAAGAGGAATGTTTCCAACGAGCTATGTTAAAAAAGTATAATCAATTGACATACACTTTTGATTTTCCTCATCACATCTCGAAAGATTAACGAAATCAAAATCGTTACCTACATTGAATTCACAGTCTACGAAGTTACATTCATCAAAGTTTTAATAGACATTGAATAAACCAAACAAACTCATATCCAATTTGTGAAATATTGTAACTTCATTTGTAGACATCGATCGTGTGAATATAAAATACTTCATGTTACTACACTTTGAAGATTCCTACTTTACATAAACCATACTTCTACAAGCCCCAAACAGATTCACACTCACACTACTTGGAGCACGGGTGACATGGTTAACATGATTCTTTTCAAAATGTATTAATACCACAACTATACACCTAGTAAACGTCACCTGGGATCTCAAAGACAACCTGCTTACCAGTCAACTTCGAGTAGACTTGTTGGAAAGATTCCAACTTGTAGTCGACGGTGGTAGCGTCCTTGGAGTCCAACAAGACCTTTTGGATCTTGTTACCACCAACCAAGTATCTAACTCTCTTTCCGACAATTTCAGTAGGGAAAACCAAGTCTTCCAAGATCTTGTCGTGAACAGCAGTCAAGGTTCTGGATCTTGGTCTCTTTTGTTGTTGTCTAGACTTTCTAGCTGGCTTTGGCAAGATTCTTCTCTCAGCCAAGAACACAACATGGTAGTCAGAGAACTTCTTCTCTAATTCTCTGGTCAATCTGGTTTGGACCTTTCTGTAAGCTTGCAAAGATGGAACTGGAACAAAAATGGCCAAAGCCTTCTTTCCAGAGCTAACTTCAATCTCCTTGATGGACTTGAATTGCAATGGTCTCAACTCAGCCTTCAACTCAGCTTGGCCTTCCAAGTCGACGAAAGCTTGAGCAACCTTCAATTCTAATTCACTTGGCTTCTCAGACAAAATCTTACTAGCAGCAGACATATTGTATGGGTGGTTATATGTGTGAAGACCGGTGTGTGTTACGAGTTGAAAACTTTTTCTTTGGTCAAAACTTTTTTCAAAAATTTACCATTTCGAACCGTCACGTGAACCAGCAAGTGAAAAACTCACACTCTTCGGTACATCAGTGCCGCAATAATGCGAAAAAGTAATTAAAATTGGGGTATAAACCCTAATGTATCATGTGATAGATAACACTTTAACTTGGTTTGTCATGTCTTTGTCAGCCATTTATCATGTCAAGGATATAATTGAACGTGGGGATTCGCGGGAGTATGCTTAAGAGACAAGTTCTAGACTTAAGCAGACGATATTCAATGGCATCACTTGTAGAGCAAGCTAAGAAAGCAGCGGCATATAAGGCTGTTGATGACAACTTCCCAGAAAAGGCTAAAGTGATTGGAATTGGGTCAGGATCTACGGTAGTTTATGTTGCGGAGAGAATTGGTCAGCTTGACAATAAAACAGACTTTGTATGTATTCCTACTGGATTCCAATCAAAGCAATTGATTATTGATAATGGATTAGTTTTAGGATCAATTGAGCAGTTCCCTGAATTGGACATTGCATTTGATGGAGCTGATGAAGTGGACAAGAATCTCAATTTGATTAAGGGAGGAGGAGCCTGTTTGTTCCAGGAGAAGTTGGTTGCAAGTGCTGCAGCTAAGTTTGTGATTGTTGCAGACTACAGAAAGAAGTCAAGTACATACTTGGGAGCCGGATGGAGACAAGGTATTCCAATTGAGGTTGTTCCTAATTCTTATGCTACAGTTACCAAGCAATTAAATGCGTTGGGTGCCAAAAAAGTGAATTTGAGACAAGGAACTCCAGCCAAGGCAGGACCTGTGATTACAGACAACAACAACTTCTTAATTGATGCTGATTTCGGAGAGGTTGAGGACCCACAGAAATTGCATAGAGATATCAAAATGTTGGTTGGTGTTGTGGAAACTGGATTATTCACGGGTATGGCGGAAGTAAGTTATTTCGGAGAGGAAAATGGAGAAGTACTGAGTTGGACCAACAAGAGTGTCTAGATTATAATGACTTCATTTATGATGTATAAAGGATTTATATACTTTGGTTCGAATGCTTATATTAATAAACGACTAAATCACGACTTATCCACGACCTAAACGTTCCCAACACTACACGTCTCCCTTAATTCAATTGTTCGCGAAGTTGAGTATATGTGTAACTCAGAAGCGAGAAAGAATTAGCTAATTTGGGAGCATTCCATGCATACACATACATATTGACACATAGGAACCAACATCAATTGGTTACGAAAAGACTGAAATGTTGCAAGAAAGAAACAGTACAATACAATTGAACGCACACAATGTAAACCCCTAATCACACCTAGATAGTCTAGAACTAACGACCTCATAGATCTCGGCAATTGCCTATTCTAACTCACAAACATCACAAGACCAAGAAAGTCGGTATTCATACGATTAGAAGAGTTGCATGTTTGGGGCCAAAAGTTTATTTCGCTTAAGCTTTAACGTTTTCCTTTTGCTTTGACGTCAACACACGGTTGGTTTTTTCAAAATGTCTGGTTAAGAATGTCTTTGTAGTTTTCCCCATTAGTAACTTCTCCACGTTAGCCGTGAGGCTTTTGTTGATTTCGATCATTTTTTCAACTACTAACGTCTCTAAATACACGTTACAATAAACTATTCACATTTCCTTTCATACTTTTCCATATTCTTCAAACGATTCATTAAGTGTAATTTTTCAAGTAAAGTCCACCTATATTTTTTTCCCCTTCTCCACACGTATCAACTCTTATGAAGTTTTCCATTACAATGATATCTCTCAACATCCTACAACCTCCAATTAAAAACTTATTAAATAAATGCCAAAAGACAAAAGAATTAGAAATCTCTAGCTTAGCTAGCAACAGGGTCTAATTGCGCCCTGTCTTTATGTGTACATCCACTCACCTTCAACCTTTTTGTCGAGTTTCTCCGTACCTCAGACCTACTTTGAGTGGCTCGATATCCAGTTCAATGTCTCGAATAATCCTGTTCCGTCGACTGCAATCGTGGGTATAACTGACCACGTGTGATCTCCTGTCAAGCTGTTCAAGTCGAACCTTTCAATCAATTCCTTTGGTTTAATTGCACCTGGCACATCTTGCTTGTTTGCCAATACCACCAACAAACAATCAGCCAACTCCTTGTCTGTGATTACACGTAACAACTCTTTTTTGGACTCTTCCAAACGCTTGACGTCACTAGAGTCAACAACGTAGATAAGGGCATGGGAACCAGTATAGTAATGTCTCCACAAAGGTCTAATTCTCTCTTGTCCACCACAATCCCACACAGCAAACGAAACATTCTTGTGTTTAACAGTCTCCACGTTAAACCCAACAGTAGGAACTGTCTTGGAAGTTTTGCCCAATTTCAACTTGTACAAAATCGTCGTCTTACCCGCATTGTCAAGACCAAGCATCAAGATTCTCATCTCGCGGTTCTTGAACAACTTTGACATCAACAAACCCATCTTAACTTTGCTGTATTCGAGTGTTGTTGGATGAGGAAAAGAAGAAAAAGTTTACGTTTAATATGTCTGATTCAACAACCGCGCAAAACTTTAACGATAGACGATACACACGAACATAAATGAAAACACACGCTTCACGAAGCTTTGGGGGGATTTTTTGGTCCACAAAAGGACACAACAGGGCACACGCTCCATTAATTTGGGTTGTACGGTTGCAGAAATCGTGTTGGGCGAAGGTAGAGAGGGAAAAGGAGGCAGTCTTTTCTGCTTGTGTTACCTCTATTCTTTCGGCCATGTGTTATTTTGCTTGGGGCCTTAATGTGTTGGACAGCCTTGTACGGATATGTTGTCTCAAGGGATACATGGATGTATACCGTTTTGGGTAAATAGGATGGAAAGGTGCACAAAAGTCCTTTTGATAAGTTGGCCACGGTGGTTGAGTTGGGTATAATGGCAAGTTAGGAAGCCGGGCTGTTGTTCTTGTTATCTCTGTTCTTTGGTAGTTGTGCCCTGATTTTTCACTCTTGTTATTTGTCTTGTGATTGTTTGCGGCCCTCAAAGTGATTAATTGAAATTGTAAGTGATGATTGTTTGGTTGGATTGTTGGTTTGAAGTAACTGATTCTCCTGGCACAAAGTTAGAACATAAGGTGACCTTCATTTTATTTTGAAAGCATACTTCGATACGATCTATCAAGAAAAGTATTGTTATTTGCATGACACGATTGTCCATACTTCGATGTACCTGAACGCAATGGTTATACAGGTATATGCCAAGTGGTGTGATCTTCTGAACCGTAGGACCCTTTTGATTGTTCCTAAATTGTATGCGATGATTATTATCATAGATATTATGAACCATGTTGTCGTTTATCTTGTTCTCGTGTGATGATTATGTTGGTAATCAGTATGTATTGTTGATGGAAGGTTTACTAGTATGAGACTGAGGCTTGTTAGCTGCCACTCAAATTATCATTCTTATACCCTTCTTATCTTTACTTTATGACTCGGTTAATTTTTGTGATATCTGCTCACAGGGTCTTACTTCTTCATACTTGTATCATTAGATTCTCCTCGTATCTTTAAGAATCTCGTATCTCCTGACATCTCCTAGCATCTCCTAACATTTCCTAGATTTTCTTTGCATCTACATGTATCTCTTCATTATTAGGTAGCTTGGGTGTCGCTTAATTCATCAACTAACAATTCTTATCATCTTAAAGTCTCTTACTCCTTCCCTACTTGTATCCAACTCCTTTTAAACATTCCCTTAACTCACATCCTACTCCCTCCGGAATCAATAAATTTGCTATTCAATTCTCGAATTCAACTCTACAACCATCCCCTGCTTCACTCAAAATAATCCACACTACAATTTATTCTCTCTATCGGCCTCTCAACGAAAACTTCTAAAGTCTATTTTACCTAACAATATATAATCATGGTCTATGGTACTTTGAAATTGGTCTCAGGTTTCTTCCTATTCTATTATCCACAATTTCAATTCTCTTCCTCTTTACTCTCTATTCACCCTATCCAAAACTCTCTCTAATGACAATCTCACATCTCCCTTTCCAAAGTGATCTAAATTATAATACTTTGGTGCAATTTCTACCAACCACTCAGGTCTCACATTAGTTACTGTTCTGATGTAGTTCTTCGATGTGAGCACAAATTCATTATAGATAACCCATTCTCCTTCCTTTGCAAGTACAGTCGATGGGTGAATCAACACATCTTGGTTATCCTTAACAGTAAGGAATCCTTTATTTCCAGACTTTTTCTTAGCCACTTGCATGAAAAACCCTGTTGCCAAAGCTTTTCTGATATTGTTCCAGTATGACTTGCTTTCAAAGCTAGTGGAGTTAAGTATGACATCGTGTCTTTGCATAATTCTGGCAAGCTGTGAACGGACATTTCTGGCACTTTGCAACGAACGGTATGACAAGAAGTTGTCTCTACACCATTTGTGCAATCCTTCGGAGTGTGCCTGTTCGGATTCAAACCCTTCGTACACGTTCAATAACGTCAAATGGTCTCCATCAGGGTGAGCAAACGTCATTTTACACTCGTCGGCCCTCTTCTTGGCCAGTGCAGGCCGCACAAACACATTCGGCACGGAAAGCAATGCAACTATAGTCAAAATCTCCTCAGAACACTCAAATTGAGGTGCGTGTGTCAACATAACTGCCAAAGTTGGATCCAATGGGAATTGAGACGCAAGTCTACCCAAACTAGTTAAGTCACCTTCATCTGACAAACAGTTCAAGTAGTTCAACTCTTCTAATGCTCTCATCATAGTTTCTGGGGCTGGAGGGTCCATAAAGTCAAAGTGCACTAAATCATCAATTCCCAACTTCTTCAATTCTAACACTGTGGAAGACAAGTTACATCTTAAAATTTCAGGGTACGACTGTTCAATCAACTCCTTGTGGAAGGCTTCTTCTGTGTAAAGTCTGAAACATTTACCAGGTCTGGTTCTACCAGCTCTACCAGCTCTCTGTTGAGCTGACGCCTTCGAGATTGGCGACACAAGTAATGATTCGACTCTGATTCTAGGGTTGTACACCTTTTGCTTTGAGAAACCTGGGTCAACAACATAAACGATTCCATCGATGGTCAAAGATGTTTCTGCAATGTTAGTCGATACAATAACTTTACGGCCAGGCTTGCCATTGTGTGATTCTGGAGCAGGCTCAAAAATCTTTTGCTGTTGCGAAGGAGGCAAGGATCCATACAATGGATATACCTTCAAAGGCCCACATCCTTGTTCTCTAACTAATTCGTCGGCTTCCAAAGAAATCTTTCTACATGCGTCCTCAATTTCTTCTTCACCTGTTAAAAACACTAAAACGTCACCTGCAGTGTCTTCAGTGGCGTGGATCTGCAATACAGTACGGATAGCAGCATCCAAGTAGTCCCTCTGGAACTCTGGAGTGTAGTAGATTTCCACAGGATGTGTTCTACCAGGGACAGCCAACAATGGTGCGCCTTCAAAGTATGTCTGGAACTTTTCAGCATCCAAGGTAGCGGACATAATGATGATTTTCAAGTCAGGTCTCTTTGAAGTGACTTGTTTCAAAAGACCCATAAGGATATCGGTGGCAAGCGTTCTTTCGTGCGCTTCATCCAAAATCACTACAGAGTATCTGCTCAACATATGGTCTTCCATGGCTTCTCTTAAAAGCATACCATCTGTCATATATTTCAAGATGGTCTTATCGGTTGTTTTGTTTTCGAAACGAATGCTGTAACCAACCTCTTGCCCCAACTCAACGTCCATCTCGTCTGCGACTCTTGCGGCAACAGACATGGCAGCAACTCTTCTAGGTTGTGTACATGCAACCTGAGTACCCATCAAGTGTGGCAAATCGTCATACAACACAAACTGTGGAATTTGAGTCGTCTTACCTGAACCTGTTTCTCCTACAAACACCATAATCTGTGTTGAGTGGAAAATATCAAGGAACTCCTTTCTTTGGGCATGGACAGGCAAGTCTCTTCTACCCTTCAATATGCTAAAGTACTTCTGTGAAAATGCATTTCCTGTGAAAGGGTTGATTTCTGCCGACTCCAATTCGTTGGCTTGCGATGTGGTAGTTCCATGACGTCTCAATTGTGAAAAGTATCCCGTATTAACTGGTTGTTCATCTGCAATTGAAGTTTCAATCTCAACACTAGGTGACTCTGATTCCTCTGATCTTTCAGACTTCTTAGACTTCTTGTCCTTCTTGTCTTTCTTGGACTTCTTATCCTTCTTCGACTCCACCTTCTGCTTCTTAAGAGATCTTTCTTCAGACATGTTGTAGTTGGTTTCTGAACTTGAGATGGGATGAGCTTGAAAAAATGTATGTTAGATGATTATGTAATGATTGAAAATGATTATGTAAGATTTTTGTAGTTAGATATGATAAAGGTCTGGATGGAATATGAATGGTAGTAGAAAAGGTTGGATCCAGGTATGAGTGAGTATTACTTCTGTATTAGTGATGAAGTGTTTTCTTTCATTTTTGATTAAAGTCATTTGGTTTTAATGTTGGACTATAGAGTAAAGGGAATAAAACTGACAATGGAAGAAGGTACTTGAGTAGATACTTGGAGGATAGCGGTAGGAGATCAGTTGAAAACCGTGGATATTAAGTATGTGGATAGGTCTTGATGTGCATGAATATATTGATCTCTAATCTGATGAGCATTATTCATGGTAAATTTAGATTTAAAGTGCAGACTTAAGCAGTTTACGACATAGTGTATTAGACATAGTTAGTGCAAGAATAGTATTGTCTTGACTGGACAGTATTGTCTCCGCTAGAATATTATTGAATTAAATATTGCTTCAACTATACGACGAGCTCGGCGTGGTTTGATTATATATGTTGAGCCCTTTAGTATGTGTGCTTTTTTGGGTGCAAATTAAATCGAAAAGTTGCAAATGCTGAAATTTTTCGCATCAACATCAATACCCTCCTCTCCCAACCCCATAATAGAGTGGCTAATGCTATGGGTGTTAATTGTGTAAATTGCGCTAGTTTACAATGCCATGCTATAGACGGAAAGGTTGCTGATTTTGTCTGCTATGCTTGAGTATTACCGAAGCTAACGCTACAACTGTAGCCGAGTAACGATTGCTCATAAATTCTGCTTCGCTCCTATTTTTCATAGTAATCCCAAATGCATCTTCACTCCAGTTTTCCACTTCTTTTCAGTATGTTCATCTACCAACATTTTTACATCTTTAGCAGTTTTTATTTCCACACACTTCTTTTCGTGATTTTCAAAACTTCTTCAAGTTCTTCTCCTCAAGTCTTTCCTTTATCCAAACCATATATCACATATACATCTCCACCTCCCAACACCGGTTCGGCATCTTTTCCGATTTAAATCTAGATTCAATTCAGTAGAACAATTATTTTATCGAAATGCGTTAGAACCAACAATTTGCTACGCCCTGGAGCCATTGAGGAAGTCAAAACTGTCTTCTAAGTTGGCTTGATAAATTTATACAAGAAGAAATTGGACAAATACTAGTAGATCACTCAGAGAGAATAGTTGACTACTGTAACCAAAAGACGAGGAGTCATGCTTTCTAATGATGTATACCATCCTCAAAAATGATGATCTCATTAACTTGAGGTGAGAAAGTACACAATACACAGTGATGTATTTTCTAACCCGTAAAAGTGAGGCTTACACTTTTTGGATAATAGTGACCAAGTATAAAGCCTCATGCCGATATTAAGGTTCTTACTTAAAAAAATACCACAAAAAGAATAAACTTTCGTACTTTAGTTCTTTCATGGGGGTTATCTTTGTATGTTGACAATATATGGAATTCATTTAAGGTGATGGAGGATAAATGATGAATGGTTATGTTTTAATTTACTAACCATTTATTCCTCATTCATTTTTGAGTACGAATTCTCCCCCTGAGGTATAAGAAGGAGTATCGCTTTTGTTGAGTTAATTAATGACAGAAGCTGTTTACTCTCAGTGTATTTAATAACTACACTAGCTGTCGAAGTTATTCAAGCAATAAAGTTGAGAGAGAATATGAAATTTAACACTTTAAGTATTTTCGCAGGAATTTGTCTTGCAGCTGCACAAGAGGTTCCTGATGGGGCAGTACATCTTGAGTTTGACGAATACAGAGGTGAAGAAGCAGAAAAAAGAGAACTATTCAGCAGAAACGATCATTTTGATTTACAAACCGATTGGATTCGGGAAGGTTATTTTATTGACCTTTATATTGGTTCTGACAAAATAAGAGTTAATGTTGATACAGGTGCATCTGACCTCTGGGTTCCCTCTTCTGATGTGAAGTGTAAAAAAGGTTATTATAAAAGAGATAGCCTATTCAATGCTAAGCGAGATTCTTCACTGAGTGACTCCATTTCTGAAACTTTGGATCCCTCTTCATTAAGCGATTCCTCTTCTTCTACATTGAGTTCATCATCTACCACCCGAAGTTCATCATCTACCACCAGAAGTTCATCATCTACCACCAGAAGTTCATCATCTACCACCAGAAGTTCATCATCTACCACCAGAAGTTCATCATCTACCACCAGAAGTTCATCATCTACCACCAGAAGTTCATCATCTACCACCAAGAGTTCATCGTCTACAACCACAGGTTTCAGTGCTACCTTAGGATCCTCTTCTGATACTGCTATTCCTGTTTCGCTGTACAACTCCTACGGCATGGATTACAGGTTCCCAAGTTCCCGTTTTCCTTCAACAAATACCTGTACTTCGTTTGGCTCTCTTAAAACTGGTACTGCTGGGGTGTTTAAGGCAAACGAAAGTAGTCCCCCTTTTGCAGTTCTTTACGGTGATGGCTCAAGTAGTGCTGGTACTTACGGACAGGCAGATGTCTCTTTTTCTAACAATATTACCATCAAGAATGCAAACTTAGCAGTTGCTAATTATACCGGCAGAAAAACAGGGGTTTTAGGTATTGGAATGATAGAACAGGAATCTTCTAACAACCCTAACCGTGAACATATCTTTACTTACCCTAATCTCCCCGTATTAATGAAACAACAAGGTTTGATTAAAAAAATTGCATATTCAATGTACTTGGGGTCACCCCAGGGCTCTACAGGGAGTCTTCTCTTTGGTGCTGTGGACCACGCAAAGTATTCAGGGACTTTAATCACTGTACCTGCTGTATCAACAGGTATGGATCTTACACGTCGTGTTATTAGACTTTCGGCAGATATTAACTCAATGTCAATTACTGGGGGTGAGGTACAAGATTCTCCTGTGCTAGTACTGAATGTTACATATGGTGCTATTTTTGATTCAGGTTCAACCGTATCCTACTTTCCGGCTTCTATTATCGAAAACATTGGTAAACTTTTGGGATCTAATTATATCATACCTCCTTACATTGTTGATTGTCCCCTGCCTGACTCTAACTTCTCTTTAGCCTTGAATTTCAGTAGTCAAACCATATATGTTCCTATGGTCAACTTGGTACGAAGTTATAAAGGCAGGTGTATTCTCAACATTGGTGACAGTTTCATTGTCAGTTATTATGGCTCCACTATTCTCCTAGGAGTTAATATTTTAAGAAGTTTATACGTTGTTTATGACTTGGAAGCTAAAGAACTCTCCATAGGTCAAGCCAAGTATACGAACGATACCGAAATAGAAGTGATATCTTCTACGGTCCCCAGGGCGTCTAGAGCAAAATTTAACAATTCTACCCTTCATAATATAGGTTCCCAAGTTCACCCTAGTGATCGTATACCATTTGCTACAATTGATGCAAGCTCGATTAACTCTATGGCAGGTGGTCCTAAGGGAGAATCAAAGAGTAATGACTCTTCTCGCTTTTCTCTTAGTGTGATTACTTGGTTTTTCTTCTTTGCAACAGGACTAGTTATTTTGTAAATTTATATGATGTCTTTTAAATTTTTCAAAAAACTAATCATAGTTCTACATGTAGTTCTCACAACGCAAGCACAATTCAAATAGATTAATTTTGTTTAAACAAAAATATTCTAAAGTAACTAAACTCTAAGACTTTAAGTCAGCCGCAAACCACCATCGCTACCAAGCATTTTCAAAGTGTTCAACAAGTTCAATTTGATTGAAGAATCCGGCTGTTGTCTGATCTCAGTTAGCAGTTATTCTTGTCATTTTCTATAAAGAGACGTACCTTGTAAGTAGATAAGCAATTAATTCTCATTCATCTTCTGGCACTATATCTTTTTTTACTTCTTCAACAGCACTGCTTCTCTGAGTCCTCAAATATTCTCGTTCACATTCTCATTTGACAAGAGTTAATTTTTGCAGCACAAAAAAATTAAGAATGGCTGCAAAAAAGTTGAAATCAGAGGTAGATCAACACTTTCTTTTTACTAATTATTGATATTAGCCTATTATTTGAATATGTAAACTTATTTAGTTCAACGCAGCAAAGTTAAGATATGAGGGTTGACCCTGCATTGTTTCAACATTTCCATGGATCTAAAGAAATCCAATCTTCAATGAATTGGACAAGTTTCCAAAAAAACAAAAGTAAACAAACATCAAGTAGTAGATAGTATTAGAACACTATCTAAGGTCCAATTTCAGGATACACATGAATACGTTTCTTGTCACCCTTCTTGGTAATATTACTTTGTTCGTCCTCAGTCAATTCAAACTTAAAGACCTCCAAGTAAGACTTTGCTCTCTCAATTCTCCCAGTAGCAGAAATTGGAACAACTCCATTTTGATGGACCCATCTCAAGATAACCAGTTCGCTAGTCTTGTTGTACTTCTTTGCGACTTCACTAACGTAGTCGAGCAACTCCTTGTTGTCTTCATCGTTTTGGATCAAACCTTTTAAAACAGAGTAACCTTCAACTAAGATTCCATTCTTTTTGGAGAACTCGACAACTCCCTCGCTTGCGTTTTGTAAGTTTGGAGAGTACTCGATTTGGTTAACGACTGGCTTGTACTTGGGGTTCGAGTCCAAGATTTCTTGGATCGCATCAACACCGAAAATAGAAACACCAATTGACTTTGCTAAGCCTTCGTCCTTCAACTTCTCGAGATAATTCCAAGCTTCAACAAGAGTAAATCCATGCTTTTCCTTGCTAACGTGAGCAGAATGCAACAAGAACAAATCAACATAGTCGGTCTGGTAACGCTTCAAGGAAGATTTCAAAGCTTCGTATGGATTGGCTTCGGCTGACTTGTCTTCATCGGTGAAAGCTTGACTTGCAATGTTTGGGTTCTTACCTACAAAAAACTTATCGGTGATCCAAAGCTTGCTTCTGTCGACACCGCTTTTCTTGATAGCGTGGCCTACTTCTGCATCAGTGTGGTAGACTTCAGCACCATCAATATGGGTAAACCCAAGGTTAATTGCTTCGGAAATAAAATCAACTACGTTTTGGTTAACTTCCTTGTAGTCAAGCTTGTACCAAGTTGCAGTACCAATGCAAGTGCTGGGACCTCTCTTCCGTCGGATAATTTAAAAGTTGGGATTGTCATTTTAGTTCTAGTTGATCTATATGGTATTCAAATTTACGGGAGAGAAATCTACTGCAATTTATAGAGAGTTGAAATGTAATTGACTACCTTGCATCCACAGTTTGATCAAATAGCACCACAGCCTAGGTCTTCCTTTCAGTTCCATGATATTAGTAATTACAACGAGTGGAATTCCACACTTGAAAGTTGTTATTGCTTATTCTGAGCAATTAATTTACCTACATTCTCTGGAACAGTCAATATACACACGAAGTAGGTGTCAAACTGTAATTCTCCGAGTTCTTATGATCCGTAAAGGGTAGTTCTCCGAGCTTCCATGCTCAATAAAAGAGTCCACAGAGCTTCAGAAGTTTTAGTTTATGTGTAGCCTTGCGCGGAGTTAAGATATTTTCAGCTTCTAATATGGGGTCGAATGCTGACCAATCGTGTCTTGAATGTGGAATGAAGATTGAGTGGGCAGTTAATGAATGTTGGTACTGTCTTATTGACTTGTAGCTTTATTCCAGGGTTACTTCTCTACCATGTTACTTCTCTATAATATGTCAATCATTAACTGTCCAACTGACAAGGTAAAACAGTTGGCACCATCTCCACTCGGTCTTATTACTAATTACTTAGTCTGGATTTGCAGCCATGGCTGAAAAGTTTGTGTCCCAATTTCGGAACGGGTGAAAGTGAAGCATAACTTTATGTCCGAGTTGCAATTTGAAAGTCTAGGCTACAAGCCTCACATCTTCAGTCGAACACTTATTCGGCTTGCGATGCTCTGGTTACTTTCAGGTATCTGGAGCTTTCCTTACTATTTACCCTAGTTTTGAAACAAAAAAAATTAATAATTTTCACGAACTTCAATACAATTCAAGAGTGCTAGAGAATGGATCTACCCGAAATAGATTCAGATTTACAGAAGCTTGGTCAAAAAAAATAAGCCAAAATAAGTTATTCACCGTTAAGTAATACCTGACATTTTCGAATGTATGCTGCAAAGGATTCATTCTGAGCTACATGTTCTACAATTAAAATAAATACAATTTACACTACTATTAACAGAACTACAATTAACAGAACTGCAATTAACAGAACTACAATATTAACGCCTACTAAATTGTAAGAAAAAATGAAGGATCCATCTTGAACTTACACTTAGCGAATGTTTGATTTGTATACAGCTATTTTATTGTTATACCTCCACCAAGCTGTTAATGATTGAACCAATGAAAGACATTACGTTACGAAGCTCCACATGCTCATGAAAAATTTCAACTATCTCGCATTTTCAAATATTCTTCAGCATACGCGAAACCCTTCGTCACCTCCGAGTACATTTCCCATATTCCAATTTTGATATCTTCACTCTAATCTGCTAAGTAACAACTCAATTCTGGAGAGTATCAAATGTTCCTAGCAGAAGATGGTTCATCTCACAAACGCTGCTTCTCAAAACCTTTCTCTAGATTTACATGCTCCATCCTATGAGTATACAAATCAACTTAAAGAGCTTATTAAATAGCCTAACAAAGAGTTCATATCTCAGCCGTTGTTACCCTAAATCTCGGCGTGAGTTATATGCTGATCTTCTGAGTATACAATTTACTTGGAAGCACTAATTATTCCATACAAAGAGCTCATCTCACACAATGTTACTCAATATCTGATTCTAGATTTATAAGCCCTTATACTTTTTGCTTGTAGAACATCTAAGCTTTACAGTACTACATGAAAGTATTGCGTTTGACGATATAGTTGAAGCTAGCATCTCAACCTTTTTTATCATACGCCCCCATAATGTGTAAACGTTTCATCTGCACTTAGAGTGATATCAAAAGTAGTATGACGTCAGTATGAAAGGGTTAACCGAGTTCACAATATGGAATGTGGAGGTTAATAGTTGAGACACAACAAGAATAAGGGGAATACAAGAAGTATTGCAGACACATAATTACTAAAGGAGACACAAGACGTGGTATGATGTAGACACGAAAAATGTCTTGAATTCATTCCAGTACAACTGACAATAAGCAGATCAAAAGTCAAATGAGCCTATATTGTCAATGGAAATCATTTGTTAAGGAAAAGGAGTTTACAATAGAAACAAGCCTTGAGAGCAAGTACAATAAACAATCTGGATATCCTATTAGGTGAAATCACAATTTCGAGGTTCGTTTCTCCTATTGATGTCAATAAAAAGGAACGAGGTAATATTGTTGTCACATTCTTTGTTCTATACGGCTTAGAAATCATCGTCAATAAATGTCAATTTGAATTCATTACAAAGAAAAACCCTATGCTTCATTTCAATTGTCAGGTACCATCTATCATTTAGCAGAGAACATACCCTGTGCCTCCTTGAGTTGCAGAGTACTGAGACTCACAAAGTGAGTTTTAGATTGCTGAGTCAATGTTCCTAATCTCTATGGGCCTGGCTTAGAGCTCCTTCAAAAGATGTTTTAGATCACTAGTCTTCAATTGGTTACCCAGTGCCTACGAAAAGTTGCAAACATCATTCATCTGCATCTTTTCATGTTTCTAGTGTGTGTTAAAACTAAACTCCGTAATTAACTACATCAATTCTTAGGCTGAAGTACATTCAATTCGTAAGCTTAACATTCTCACCACATAAGGTTAATGTACATGCATAAGTGATTCTCATTCCAAACAAGCTGGAAAATGACTTATGAGTTAAATCAATAAGTGGAACCGCCCTCACTTTATCCTTCTCTTGTTCACTTCTTCACTTCTCCACTCTTCGCACCCTCTCATTCATCTTCTAATGTGAAAAAATATCCGTAAATCTACGCTAAAAATTTTCAACGGCAATGGTTTATATGTCAAATTTGTCACAAAATCTGATTCTTTAACCGTGGACAAACGCCTGGATTGATGGTCAATCCCCCTGTTAGTGAGGTACCTTGCTCCTATTTAACCCATTTCACGCCAAAATGTAGTAGAATGGTATGCGGACACATGCTTGTACCTGTTCATGAATACTAACCCACCTCAAACATAAACCCAAACCTCCATACCAAGAAAAGGATGGATTAAGCCAATATGCCTACAATGCTATTGATATGATCTTAACAAATCAAAAGATCAGACTTTCTTACGTTTATTGGTTGCATAATCTTTGACGTCCACAAAACATACCTAATTCCACAGACGAAGGAAGCTGGCTCGGCCCTCTCATTTCGTCAAATAACGGAATGAGAAACACACCAGAAAAAAATGTGTCTTACACGGACATGCTTCGTCTAGTGTAGACGGACCACTGAAAGATACACTTGCTTGCTTGTCAAGAGCATTGAGAATCAGGAGACCACCTAGAAGAGGAGAAAACAGCACGATGTCACGTCTCATACTCCATATTGTTTCAAGTATGAGCCTGGAACCTAAAAAAAAAAAAGTACCCACCACATACTGAAAACAAGTTTCTGCCAAGTTGGACGCGGTGGATAAAGATTGGAAAAAGCAATCAAATGAGCGTGCTGGTTTGGCAGCAGACAATTGCTCTTTCGTTACACAAAAGCACTTAAGAATGTAAGTGTACACGAAAAGATGTCAGACAAACAGATACAAGACAAGACGAAAACCATCAATCAACACTTAAAAAAGGAGGCAACAAACAGTTCAATCAATCCCTACAATATCTACTATTCAATTATATACTATTACAACCTAATAATCCACTTTATTCAAACATAGCATGCAACCGAAACCCTTTCTTCTACGCCCCAACTCCTACTCCCTCCCTCATCCTTTAAAAGTTGTGCAAAGTGACAAACCTACATGCACTTTACGCGATTCGAAAAAATTTCCTGGTGGGACTCTACTTTGAGGCATCGTCGTGTCATTTTAGGCTTTTTTTTTGTTTACTTTCCCTATAAATAAACGCAACGCCCGCCAGAAATTCTCTACGAGAAGGTTTGGTACTTTTTCTTCATATATATCAACTTATATCCAACTTTCGTCTTTCCTTTCATACTTCAACTAACTTTTGTCACTCATTTATACAATATGAAGTTCTCGATTGCAGCCTTGATAGCTTGTGCTGCATCAGCCGTTTCTGCTGGCTGTGTCAATGACGGCGGTAACTGGTACTGTAATCCTACCGAAAAGGTTATCTTTAAGAATGTGGGCTTCTCTGGTTCCTACCAGGATGTTACCTCAATGAACGACCAAACTGGTCAATGTTCTCAACTGTCCAAGTCTTTCAGTGGAAACTTGGCTCCCTTGGATGAGGAGTTGAGTGTCCACTTTAGAGGTCCTATTCGTTTGGTCCAATTTGGTGTTTACAACCCAAGTTCAAGCTCAAACAGCAAGAGAGAGGCTGAGGCCGAAGCTGAAGAAGACTGTGACACCACAAGACACCACAAGCACCACAAGCACAAGAGAGCCACTCAAATTGTCGAAGTGACTCAGACTGTGATTGTTGACGCTAACGGAAAGGCTGTTACTTCTCAGATTGCTCAGACTGTCGTTGCACCTGCTGCTGCTGCGTCTGGTTCTGGTGCTCCAGCACCTGATGTATCGTACGGTGTTAACCACGCTTACAGACCAGGTTTATCTACCTCCTCTTTACCAACCACTACTGCGTCTTCGTTGGCTACCGCATCATCCGTCCCTTCGAACGTCCCAGCGGGCTCCTGGGTCAGAAACTCCTACTACACTCCAGGCACTGGCGACAATGTTGTCTTCCTTAACAACCATGGTGGTTCGGGTAGTGGTGTATGGTCCTCTACTTTTGGTAACTCTTTGAGTTACTGTAACGCTGACGGCTCTGGCGCATCCCTGTCTCCAGTCGTCTTGAGCGACACCACCTTGAAGTCAAACCAAGAGTTTGTCATCTTCTCCAACAGCAAGTGCTCTGATGGCGATGCTAACTGTGGATACTACAGAAGCGGTACCCCAGCTTACCACGGTTTCGGAGGAAAGTCTAAGATCTTTGTATTTGAATTCTCCATGCCTCTGGACAGCGGCAACGGTGGCTTCAACGGTGACATGCCTGCTGTTTGGTTGTTGAACGCCAAGATCCCAAGAACCTTGCAATACGGTAACATCCAATGTTCCTGTTGGGCTACTGGATGTGGTGAAATGGACTTGTTTGAAATCTTGTCCTCAGGATCCTCCAAGTTGATCTCCACTTTACACTCGGGCCAAGGTGCTAACGGCGGTTCCGGTGGTGGAGGTGGTTCTTCTGACTACTTTAACAGACCAACCAGTGGTACCTTTAAGGGTGCTGCTATCTTTGTTGACTCGGAAATCCACATTCTCAAGTTGGACGACAGCACTAACTTTGGCTCCTCTTTGGATGCAAGCACCGTCCAATCCTGGATCGCCAAGGCCGGGTCGCAAGCGGTTCTCCAAGGTTAGATATTTGTTTAGTAGCATCACGATGCGTTTTGATATGTTTTATAAAAGTTTTAAAAAATTTAGATACAAACACCTCAGTCCGAGATTTTGAATAGTGTATTGGTTTACAATCAGTAAGTGAGACTGGAGATGATAGTAGAGTAGTTTAAGTAAGTGGTGGAAAGTCTAGCTTAAGGAAATGGGTTGATTTCTACGATCAACGACTTCATCTGGAATTGTACTAGCGTCTCGGCTGCGTAGACGAGGTTTCAGATAAGAATGTTCTTGGAATGTAATTGACATAAGCAATTAATAATTATATGACAAGAGAGGGGAGGATTTGCGGAATGGACAAGAGAGTGGGGGGGAAGGACAACTGAGAATGTGATGAAGACGTACTTGGTTTGTGAATGTATGTTTTGATAAGATGTGGAGTAGTAAAATCTTGATATTAAACTTTTTATTACTTGAAGTTATTTACATTGAAAATGAAAACCGTATCAACTTGAAGATACAATTGATATATTGGCTTATCTAATCTAAAGAGTAAGTGAAGATGTAATGTGATGTAATCTGTTGATATCATTTTACATGAATGTAATTTTTGATACCGATTCAAAAAACCTAGACGTAGAAACCGATATTTTTCAATGACAGCAATTGGAGTTGATATAGGCACTGGATCAGTACGTGTGTACTATGAAACTGATCAGACTGTGACAGTCTCCAAAGATACGACTACGTTGACTCGGAATGGACATATTTCACAGTCATCTAAAGAGATCTTCGATATGATAATGGAAATGGTACCATCGGACTTGACTGGAGTATGTGTTGCTGCAACATGTTCACAGGTAGTTGTGAGGTTGGAAGTTATTGATACAGTTGAATATTATGTTCCCTTTGACTGTACTACACGTCAAGCTGGAACTAACGACATTATTTTGTGGATGGACTCTCGATCTATGAAAGAGTCTGCTGAACTTGAAGTGGTGTTAAAGGAAAAATACCCTATGGAGTTAGAGAGACTTGGAGGGTCCTTAGTACCTGAATTGGGCATTACAAAGATGAAATGGTTAAGTAACCAGAGTGAAGAGGAGGGCCTTTATGTGTTTGAGTTGTATGATTGGATTAGTTATTTGTTCATTGCTGGTGGATTCAAACAGATTAATGGACAGTGGGCTGTGCCAAGGTTCAATGGTCTGTTACATTATGACAAAAATAAAGTATTCGATGGAAGTGTTAAAGGTTGGTCCGATGACTTGCTCGAATCTTGTGGGGTGAATATACACGTTGGTGGGTGTGTTGCAGATACCGCGATGGGTGAGGTTGTTGGAAAATTGAATCAACTGATTGGGCTGGGGCATGTTTATGGGGGATGTATAGATTGTTATGGTGGATGGATGAACTCTATTCACTCTACGATCATTCCAAAAAGCACAGTCGAGACCACAGGACCCACTCATCCAAAGAACGAAATATCGATGGTAGCAGGTACTTCAACGTGCTTTATACTTCTGAAAACTGCAAAAACTTCTGTTGACAGTTTTCTTCAAGGGTGGTGGGGCCCATTCTTTTCTAAGCCATTCAGTATTTATGAGTGTGGTCAGCCAGCTACTGGGAAACTATACGAGCGTCTTTTTGTGAAGTACTCTGAAGTTATCACTAAACACAACATTTTAGAACCATTTGAGTGGCTCAACAAGGAAACTGATCGTATTGAGAAGGAACATGGAAAGTCAATTTACAACCTAATTAGAGGATACTTTTATTATGGCGACGTGTTTGGGAATAGAAGCCCATACATGGATTTTACAATGAGTGAAATGATAATTGATGGCCGCAACAGCAGCGATTATAAGGGAACAATCAACGGAGAGCTCGACTTGGAGGGATTGGTGATCGAGTATAGCTTGTTGATGGAATTTCTAGTTTCCCAAACTAGACAATTGCTTGAAGGAGCAGAAGCGAGTAGAATTACAATGACTGGTTCACAGTCACAGAATCAACGATTCGTAAGACTTCTAAGCAATGCCACGCAGTTACCAGTAGTGGTGTTAGGAGACAGCAAGTATAGTGTTGTTCGAGGGGTTTATGATACAGCAAGTCATAAAATGGACTACATGAATAAGAAACGCACTGATATAACAATAAATCCAGAAGCTTTCGAAAACATCAGTAAAGTTCGATATAATATCTACTTGGATATGATAAAAAGGCAAAGGATTTACAGAGATGAAATCTCTAAAATTGTATAATAGCAAAAGAAAGTTGCATAAGACTACGTATAAATATGACCTTTAGTGGGCTGAACAACGAGTAAGCAATATTGAAGATGCAACCATCCTAAAATGGATTATATGTAGAATAAAAAACAGGCCGGATATAATCGAAAATTAAAACAAACTCAATAACATGGGATGGGAAAATACGGAACCGAAGTTTTGTAATTTATCCAATAACTCAACGCTCAGAATATATATTCAAACTGAGGCCGCATGGACTGTGCTCTGAACGATGAGGAAGAGATGAAACGTTGAATGAACGTTGCATTATTAACAAATGATTGAAAATTTTTCGGAGTTACCCATTAGATAAGAAGAAATTGAACAAGAAATATCTGGATGAAATTGCGTAGGTATTCAACAATAGATTGATACATGGTAGTGCTTATAATTAGTCGATAACGCAATTGTACAATAAATTTGCTCACTTCATTATTCTTGATAAAGGTTAACTAGTTCATTTTCTCTAATTTACTAACATCTTCTTTCTCAATTGATAAGAAGTAAATTTATTAGTACTCCCTCAACACAATTTAATTCTTGTGAAGCTTCCACTTCAAATTATGATTGTTTTAAGTCAATTTGTAGATGTTACGAATTGATACAATTTTGCAGATTTTTTAGAAATGTTTGATAATTTTCAACTTATCTATATGTTTCAATTAATCTTGTTGTACTCAAAGATTTTCATTGTAATCAACATCAATACCTTGAATTAACACTGGTCTCAATGATCTCAGTACTCACCTCCATGTTCATTCAGCATTTCTCCATTCTTTCGACCTAAAAATACATCACTCCCCAAATTGCTTCTTATTTTCTTAGATTTGACTAAAGAAGAACACCAATAAAACGTCAAGGCTGAGAATGAGTTTATTGATAAAACCGTCCAATCATAACCATCATTTAAACATAAATGCTAACTCCCAGTACAAGTCTATTTCTTTTCCAAGATGTTCCTCAACACAACTTTTTCTTCTCCAAACATTAGCACAATCCTTTTATCTACTACCAATCCGGTTTTTTTCCCTAACAAAGTTATCTCTCCGTATTTTCAGAACGCAGACAAGCCATAAAATTCACTCTACGGCACGCCTCAAGATGCCTTGGCTAAACCTTCTCGGAGTAACAGTACTCTCAGTTCATGGTTTATGGAGTAACCCGCCTGCCCAATAACTTCATCCCCGCCACATACAAGCCACTATACAACGTCGTTGACTTCTAGAAAACACTTCTCGATACCAACAAAAATAATCTCCCGCCTCTTCCATCTAATTCTCCATTCTTCTCCCAAAGGTTCCGTAGTTCTCCATGTTTCACAACCAACTTTTTGCATTCCATTTTTGCAGGGTAATCTATGCATCTAGCTTTGCATCGCCAAAGCGCATAACACCATCCAATTCCCAGTTCTCTCTCTTGCCACAAATTCTGTTTTTAAATCATTAACACCGGTTTCTCCACAAAGGTAAGTACACCCTGTTGCCCTTCTCCACGATCCCCTTGCTTCCATTTAAGTGGCCTTCTACAACCTTATACTGGCTAGCCAATAATCTGGCAGAACTCACACAATCTCCCCCGCTCTCAGCAAATTACTGCAGAGCTTCTACACTGTGTTGGCCTACCTTCTAAATACGTTGGGACATAAACAGGCGGGACATCTTCCACTATCTTATTAATCACATTGAGATTCGTTGGCCGGTTCGCTCTTAATCCCTCTTCCAGCCAGTCTATACAAAAGCCTCAGTTAGACAAGGACAATAAAAAAAAACAGTGATCTTCCCCATCGTTTTTTCGTGGAGAAACTTAAACGTCAGTGGTGTGTCGACAGGAGCATGCTGCAACTACAATACTCGGAGCATGCCAACGCGCTGCCCGACCAGCGACTGCTTCTGCTGCTGCCTGGTCAGTCAAGCCAAACAAGTCACAATAGTCAAGTCAGTCAAGCTAGTCACGGTATTTTAGCTAACCAAGCTATTCAAGCGGGGCGTTCAAACCTTGTTGGTAACCAATACAATAATCAAACCAGACAAGTGTCATACCAAGGTGGGAGCGTTACGTATGTAGATCACCCTCGACCTTCAAGTGTTTCATCAAGCTCGGGAACTCACGGCTCAAGTCCAGGCTTGCCAAGCACTGATAACAAACCACCCACAGGTACTTTACAAAATCAACATGAACAACAAACATCTTCTCGAAAATCCAAGTTCACCAGCAAGCATACAACCAACAGACATCACTTTAAGGACCGGTTCGAGAAGAAACGGCGTGTAAGTGTTCGTGCGTGCGATCCGTGTGCAAGTCGTAAAGTCAAATGTGATTCCAAAAGACCTTGCACTCACTGTGTGCAAAACAACTTGGAATGTACGCAACTACGAGAACGTAAAAAGAGTGGTCCCAAGCAGCTGAACTTTGAAGGTAACTTGAACCCTATAGGCTTCTTGGACGAAGTATTGGAGGACTCTCTGTCTACCACCCCCGTCACCACTGAAGCCCCCAAAAAGGTAGCTACAGTAGCACGAAGTACCAGTGAGAAGAGCCAAGATGACGCAGACACGAACAACTCCAACGCCAACGGCTCCGATTACCGACTCACTCCACAAAATTTACTTGAAAACTTAGCCCTTATTGGAGAAGAGCCTGTAATTTTTGAACTTCTCAAACCTTTGACGGTGCAATCACTCATAATGAACTACGGTAAGTTCATCGAGTTCCTCAACTCAAACTTTGTTAACGCAATGAACAAAGAAATCAACTTGATGGCCCATCATGAAGACTCTCTTTTCTTGCTGACCCTCCTGATCATCCTCCTGATCAATCTTATAGTTGCAGAAATCCTCATCAAACTCAAGAAGCAAAAGTTCAAAGAGTTCATCAAGTACCCCAAGAAGCACCTACTTCTGAGGAACTTTAAGAACTTCAAGAACTTGGGGCATTTGAAAAACATCGAGATCCACTCGTTGGTGGAAAAGAATTTCATTGTACCACCCATTGTGCCTGCAATCTGTAATAACAATACTTCCACAACTGCAAACCAGTTGAACCATTACCAAATATACTATAACCTTTCGTTGAGTTGCCTACACATGTGCAACTACTACCACAGCTTGAACCTCACAAACACACTCAATACAACATGCGGTTTGGATAACAATTATGGTAACGAAATGCAAGAGCACCAGAAAATCATCAACTTGAATAGAAGTATCCTGTACTACCAGTTGATCAACCTCAAAACAACGGATACCGCAGCTGTCGTGCAATTGAACGAATTATTCGAGCTCTTGACAACCTTCGAAACCTTCTACTTGGTGTACCTGTCCAACAACTACAACTTAAACGTGGTAAGAAACAACGATGTGATGATCCAGTTGCAACTGAGTAAACTCCTCAAGCAACGTAAGGAATGTACAAACACTTTCCCTTCAAACTTCCTCTATTGCATAATGAATATTGTGCGAGAAGAATCTGCAGAGACAATTGCAAAGCTTGTCAAATGTACAAACTTCAACGTGTTGTTAGTAACTTCAAACGAAACTAGCCCAACCTTTTTCCGTATTAAAGACAAGATCATTCGTCTTGTAAAGAAGGACCCAATTTTCGAAGTCATCAAAATTATCCTTATATTCAAAACATTGCTCATTAACCCAATAGATGCAAAAACTAACAAGGAGGAGCTCTACTTTTTGTTGAAGTATGCTAATAATTGCTTAGATGACGCTAACCTGGACTTGTTCAAGGTGCAGATGTCCAACTATCAATTGTTACAGCCACTTCTTCATATGTTGAAAATAGCGTTAGACATGAGACAACAACCAAAGAGTTTGCCAGGTCGTACAAACGTTGCCAACAGAAACCCATTCACGTTTGTGGAGGGTGTAGACAACGAACAAAGCATATTGATCCAGTACAGTGACAATTTGATCAAACATTTTCCCTTCTTCAACAACATTAATAAGCTCATTCGTTCGAGCAAAATATTGAACGAGTGGTTTTTGAGGTTGAACGAAAACCGTCAGAATGTCCAAAGAAGTACAGAGCCCAGTGCGAAGGCAGGTTTGTACCAGCCGTACGAGCAACCTGAGATGTTGGAATTTAATGTGAGACGGCAGCTGGGACAGGATGATGCAGGAACTTCATCAGATGACTATGTGGCAGAATTACCACCTGCTGCGAGAGCTGCTGTTTCGTCAGAAGCACAAGACAAGACTAAACACCCACATAGACTGAACTTACGTTCAATATTGCCTGACCAGTATGAACAACATGAGATGCCTGATTCGCTACGCCAAGCTCAATATACTCCCCAGTTTTTGGGAAACAACGCATTGCAATTAGATGCAACAAATGGAAATACAACAAGCAACAATGGTTTCCCTGAAATTCTTCAACCTATTCCTGTGAATGACATAACTAATGAAGCAACTAACAATTACGCAAGTCTACCCATTAGTGAGAGTTCAAAAAGCTTATACAATTTGTTTAACTTGGATAGCTTTGAAAGTAATAATAATGTTAATGGGGTTACTTCTGCACCAGGAAGTGACAGTGGAAGTGGGAATGGGAGCGGCACACTCACACCGAGTGCACGCAACCTACACAATAGTTTGACGAACTTGTTCCAATTCAATAATAACTTTATTGATGGACAAAATCAACATTAAATGAGAAGTGAGGAGATATTGTTATCTGAGAGGCGTATACTTTACAAGAAATCATGCTAACTGACAAGAGAACAATTACTAATATAGAAAAATTGAAAAATGAAGGTTTTAAGTAGTGACATTTGAAATGTCTTGAAGACTAAAATGATTCGTTTTAATAGTTGAAGTATCAACATCTGGCATTTGAGGTAGAAGTTAAGTGTCGATCCTACGTATTCATCATAATCCTTTTTTTATGTCCAAAAGTTTATACAAAATTTGTTATAGAAATTACTGAAGAAATTGCACGTCAGCAAAATTGTATTGAATCTACATTTTGAATTTGTATCATTTGTAGTTAGGAGGGGTAGTGTAGTACTCTACTTTTCCCAAATTGGTTCTGGTCGAGGTTCTGAGTCTGGTTGGATAATTCGTCCCAAAGGAATGCCAGGGGTTCTAGCATAATAACGTGGAGTCTTTCGCACAGCAAAATAGATCAACAATATCACTATAATAGTACCAAAAATGGAAAACACACATGCTAAGACAATAGTCTTTGTACTAGGACCCGTGAATTCCCATTTATGTTTTGGTGCCTTATAACCGCTAGTTGGTTCTGACTTGAAGTGTTTAGTTTTACTTAACTTACCTGAGTTGGAATAGGAAACTCTAGTTGTACTCAATGATTCAGAATTGAAACTTGTGACTATATTCCTGTTATTTGTAGTGGTTCCTGGAACTGTAGAAGAGATAACTTCATATTCATCAGCGTCGTCTTCGTTGAATTGAGCAATTGATATCTCTTGATTTTCTAAGTTGAGAACCAAGTACATTGATTGTAGTATGCTGCTACCCAACTTCACGTCAGTAGCAAAGGCGTCAATAGCAAGATAGCAGTCTGATCCATACTGAACTCGTACAAGTTCATGCAATGGAACCTGAATTTTTTGTCCACCAAAGTTAAATTCTAAGCTGACAGTAGACTCAGGAGTGGGGCAGCTTATCTGGTAGCCTCTTTCATCATTAAATGAACCACCCAATGACTCCAGTAATAAGTTCAACATTTTCCTTGGGAAGCTAGAGTATGAAAATTCTGGATGAATGGTTGCGTTCACAGGGTTAGATAGTATTTCCACGTTAGAAGGGATTCCACCAACAATTGTGACTGAACTCAATCCAATCCGTAATTCTCTGTCAATCTTTGAATCCATTAATTTTGAAAAGGTAATCAAATCTCCAGTGTACTTTTTATGGTTCACAGCACCTATCAATAATTTGGGATTTTTACCAAAGTGAAAGGAGTACACACCCTTGTGTATAATTCCTTGGTTCTTAAGTTGGACCGGAAAGCCCTCGTAGGTACGATTTTCTACATAGCCCATGCCTAAGATCCCTAGTTCCTTTGTGAAATAGTCGGACGCGAAGATTGTAAAATTTAAAGTTGAGTTGGCTAATCTTATAAGTGTGCTACCCCATTCTCCTTGCTTATCATCCCCAAGTTTAAATGGCTTCAATGTCGAGTTCTGGATGAACGCTTCAGGTTTACTTGTATCGAAGGTTCCAAATGAGGTACAAGTACGTGATGCTGGTGGTTGTGAACTTGTCTGGTTAGCGCTTTGATAGAGACTTCCCCGTATATCACAAAAAACTTCGTTCGATGGAACCCAAGTACTTGGGTAGAAAAAGTTGAGCTGTAAACCAACTAGGTCTTCACCAAATGTTAAATTGGTTATGAAGTATCGACGACCAATCATCAGATCGTTTTTAAACAAACCATATACTCTCTCTCTGTACACAAATTGGTAGGTATCGAAATCAAGTTGAATAGAGCCCAGAGGTGCGGCTGAATACACCACCTGACTCCCAATCCCAAGTATAAGAAACAAAATTGTCCAATTCATAGTACTATGGTACTTTATCAAAACATAAGGATATTTATTTCAATATATCCTGCCAATTAGCAACTAGCCTGTTCACTGTTCCTAAAATATGCATTAATGTAAATGACTTTTTTAGGGTTGCGAGGTTTTAAGTTAGCCTTGGCAAAATAGGAACTTTACTTGGGATAAGGTAGATGCTGAGGTTAGCTAACGTTACATAGATTACCCTTAATATGGACGATAAGATTCTTCAAAAAGTGATTGATTGACTAATGAAAGTGTATACTTATTTTCAATATACTGAAAGAAAAGCTAATGCTTAGTGGTATATTAGGTATGCTATTCGATGCATAATGACGTAATTGGACCTATACTCCTAAAATCCAAATTAGGGTGAACTATTTAATTTCGTATTGGGAAGAAAGACAAGCCTTCGATGCAGGGGGTACACATGTGTGTTTGTTATCGAGAAACCGGAGAATATGACAATAGTAAGGCTGAGTAAGTAAACGATGGTATTTGGGTTCGATTGGTGACACCATCTACGGGAACAAGTATCCCTATTGCTTCCAGATTTTCAAGGCACGAACGTTAGAGAGCCTGTCTGCGTAAATCGTCAACCATGAAATATCATTTAATTTTTTGTTCCATGTAACCTTCCTTATTTACATAACACAATCTACGTATTTTAAATGGCTGCAAAATTGTTATGCTTAATCTTTTGAAAGTTGCTAACAAAATACTGTATTCGCTGATAGGTAAAAATCGCATTACTTGGAGTAAGGAGGAAGTTGTTCATCAGCTTCTCTTTCTAATGGAAGAAGCAACAGTGATACAGGTGGTAATCGTACAGGTGGCGGTAGTGTTGGTTGTGATGGTGTAGACTGTGATGGTATAGGCTGTGATGGCGTAGGCTGTGATGGTGTAGGCTGTGATGGTGTAGGCTGTGGTGGTGAATACTGCGGAAGCACCAGTGGTGGTGGTGCAGGTCGTGATAGTACAGATCGCGGCAGCACAAGGCGCGGTACAGATCGTGGCAACACAAGGTGCGTTGGCTGCAGGGGGTGTTCACCTAATCGTGCTGTCTGTGGTTCTATAGGACGGCGCCTTCTACTTCTCACACCATCCACACCATTTACACCTTGTTTTTGCCTCCTCTTCTTAAAGTGGACAAACAATAACGCTCCGGCAATAAGTGCAACCACCATAACAGCTACGCCTACTAAAACTGGCGGATTAAAAGAGAAGCTCGAAGATGAATGATGTTTGGGCCGGTTAAGCCAATCTATATTTAAATCAGCATTCGATGTGGTCGCTTGTTTAAGCAAAGGTTTAGTTGTAGTCAACGTACCTGAATTGTAATTCGAAATTCTGGTTGGACCCATCTGACTAGTTTGGGAAGTTGTGACTTTGTTCTGGATACTTATGGAGGTACTTGAAACTGTTGAAGTGACTACATCATACTCGTCACCATACCCATCTTTGAATTGAGCTACTGATATTTCTTCACTATCCAAGCTGATTAGCATGTACATTACCTGTAGTACATCATATCCTAAAATCACTTCATCTCTTGAGCTTTGAATATTAAGATAGCAATTGGAACCGGCTTTGGTAATAAGATTTGTTAATGGAACTAGTATTTTCAGTCCTCCAAAGTTAAGTTCTATGCCAAAACTTGACTCTGATTCAGGACAGCTTACTTGATAGTAATGCTTTGCTGAGACGGAACCGCCCAAGGATTCTATCAACTGATTCAACATATATGGTGGTAAATTGGAGTAGAGTTCTTCGGGGTCTAAGGTTGCATTTACAGGTACAGATTGTACTTCCACATTTGAAGGTGTACCACCTCTAATTGTGATAGCCTCCAACAAAATTTGGAAGTTTTTATAGTCGTTAACATTTTGTACAGGTAGGGTGACCAATGGTTCGCTATATTTTTTATGATTTACAGCTCCAATTAGAACCTTTGGGTTACTACCAAAATAGATAGAGTAAACGCTTTTATAAACTATCCCCTGACTTCTAAGTTGACTTGGAAAACTGTCATAGCTACTGACGCTAGAGTTCAGATAAAATCCCATTCCTAGCACACCGCATTTCTTATCGTAAAGGTTGGCTGCAAAAACTGTAAAGTTTAGTGTTGAGTTTTGAAGCTTAACAGGGGTTGCCCCCCATTCTCCTCTTGAATCGAGACCTTTTGTTGCAGGTGAATCTTTTGGGAGGAAAGCTCCTGGTCTACTTGTATCGAGAGTACCATCTGAAGTACATGTTCGAGATACCGACGGTTGAGATGAAGTCGGCAGAATAGAGCAAGTTGTGCAGTACTTGTGACTCCCACAATAAACATCGTGGGCCAAAACTGTTGAATCCAGACTAAAAAAGTCGACCACCAAGTTTATTAGGTTCCCACTAAATGACAAACTTGTTTTGTAGTATTTTCTTCCTGGAGTGAGTTGTGCATTATGTACTTCTAGATCTAGTTCAATATATCCGTTAGGTGATGCTGAACAAACCACGGGGCTCACCAATCCAAACATGATAACTATGATTGTCCAATTCATAATTGCATAAATAGTTGAAGAAGTACAAGGATATACGTCTCGTTAAGTAGTAGTTAAGTACTATTGGATTGTTTGGCCACTGTAACAGAAACTAATAGACTTTCATGGTTGTGAGAAAATAGAGTAATCCTTGGCATAACAATAGTTACGAGAGGTAAGAGGCACGGCTAACGTTATATTTGTTAGAAAATCGAAGGTTGAGTAAACATAGATTTATTTAATTCAACTGTTGGAGTTGCAATTTGAAGGCTTGTATAGGTATCACTTTTGGTACGTTACTGAGTATGTAATGTAGTAGTCAACATTGGGAGGTAGAATATGCGAGTTCACAATCTCGTATTGTGAGTTTGGCAATACCTCAATGCAGGGGTTATAGTCATTACGTGTTATAGAATAAATGATTAAATGAGAAGATGTGATAAGTATCTTCAGTGACCAATTCTATGATTAACATGGTTATGATGTATGGCCAAATATCCTACCCAAATTGTTTGAAATTAACTTTCATGGCAAAGTATTTTTATATTAGGTGGTGTGACGTAAGACATAAATTAGAATGTTCGTATAAGATTACCAAATGCTCCAAATACTCATCATCACCATCGATTCCTTTGGTCGATTCAAAACTATATTAGAAAAAAAAAAGTGATGGTTAAATGATTGAACAGAATTTAAACCTAAACACACAACGAAAACAAAAGAAAACCCATTATCTCTTTATAGTTCAAACACCACCAGCCACTGCCTTTAAGGAATGAACCATTGAACGTTATAGGCAATAAAAATTAAGACCGTTTTGAGAATTGCTATGAGCCAGTTTTGACTAAACTCGGTGATAACTACTCTATTAACAGATAATCCATATTGCTTCGAGCATTTACCAATAAGAGATACAAAGATCCACAAACGTAGCCACACAATTTCATCACCCCAAGTTAATCACTTTATTACATCGCACCATATGTACCTTTCCTTGTTCAATTTGAAGTATCAAAATTATCCAGTATATATTGCAGATAAACAATACAACCCCAGACCCCACACGTGATAATAGTTCCACGCTTAGTCTCGCGTGGTTGTTTGCTTCTCGCGTAGATCTCCGCTAAGTACAATGCCTTTTGTTAACTACAGCATTTATAGTATTCGGAGAATCAACGCACTCGCTACCAATCCCTGATTTACACAATAACAGAGAGTCCGAAGAACGGCTGGGACTCGAACTCTAGGTATAAGAAAAAAAAAAAATAGGCGAAGAATGAATACTATATTGCATCATTCGAAGGACCCAACTAACTTCAACTTTTCTCCTCTTAATCACCTCGTTCTCCTTCTTCACCCCATCAACACATACTATATACTCTATAAATTCAATAAACTTAACATCAACACACCATACATTTTCAACTCTTCTAGATTCTTTCCCAACAGCACATACTTTTTCTGGATTCGCTGATTACGTATACAAATTTCAAGCCAGGAGGGAAAAAAAATTTGAGCAATCAACGAACAACAAAACAAAAAACTAACGAGGTGGAGAAAACAGGGACCCACCCACGTCTGTCATTTCTAGGATATATATAACGAGAGTCTTGATAAAGAACTACTGTAACGGCGCTGGGAGATTTTAAGCGAGCGATTCACACTACACTGCTTTTTCAATTGATTGATTATATATTTGCACAAGGATGGATTTAGACACGGATGTGCCCATGGAGGACGTTGAAGAGAGACATTTGAAAGATACTATAAGTAGCACTGCTGGGGAAGCTAAGGCTGGCGGTGCTGCTGCTGCTGCTGCTCCTGCTGCACCAGCCACAGCTGCGGCATCAGGAGCTGCAACTACTAAGGAAGATTTCAACACGACAACAATCGGACAACTAGACAAATGGATCGAGAAACTCGGTAAATGCGAACCTCTTCTGGAGGCCGACGTCAAGAAGCTTTGCGACATGGCTATTGACGTATTGCAATTTGAAGAAAATGTGCAACCAGTACAAGTGCCGGTGACGATATGTGGTGACGTGCACGGTCAATTCCACGACTTGATAGAATTGTTCAAGATCGGAGGACCATGTCCAGACACCAACTACTTGTTCATGGGAGACTATGTTGACAGAGGTTATTTCTCGGTCGAAACGGTGTCGTATTTGGTGTGCATGAAGGTCCGGTACCCCAACAGAATCACTATATTGAGGGGAAACCACGAGCTGAGACAAATCACACAGGTGTATGGATTCTACGACGAGTGCTTGAGGAAATACGGAAGCGCAACAGTATGGAAATTGTTTACAGACTTGTTTGACTACTTCCCAATCACAGCTTTGGTGGACAACAAGATCTTTTGTTTGCACGGCGGCTTGTCGCCCATGATCGAAACCATTGACCAAGTACGCGACTTGAACAGAATCCAAGAAGTGCCTCACGAAGGTCCTATGTGTGACTTGCTTTGGTCAGACCCCGATGATAGGGGCGGATGGGGAATCTCCCCAAGAGGTGCGGGTTTCACTTTTGGGCAGGATATCTCGGAGCAATTCAATCACACCAATGACTTGAGCTTGATCGCGAGAGCTCACCAGTTGGTGATGGAAGGTTTCTCATGGTCACACCAAGAACTGGTGGTCACCATCTTCTCGGCACCAAACTACTGTTATAGATGTGGCAACCAGGCCGCCATAATGGAAGTGGACGAACAGCACAATAGACAGTTTTTGCAGTACGACCCGCTGGTGAGACCGGGAGAACCTACGGTGACCAGAAAGACACCAGATTACTTTTTGTAGGTGTGTCATGTCATTCTTCTCTGTAGTCTATCGGTTAATACATTTACGATTATGTACGAAGTTACGACAGTACAAAACTTGACTAGTGAGATGGGTGTCTAGTGAGTCAGTATGAGAAGTAGGTTTAAAAAGGATACTTGTGTTTAGGATAAGTAAGAAAGTAGATGCTTTGGAAATACGTTTAATGAATTCTTTCATAGGCAAGTAAGTAGATAGTCGACTGATTCTATTTGATTGATTAACCTGGACAATTCCTCATTCGATATGTGTCAATTGAACATGCGTAGTTTCATCTTTACCATAATCTTCAAGTTGAGAGTCCTCGCTTAAAATTAATTGAGGAATGACATCAAAAATGCATTCATTACACTTCATCTTCATATCAATAATATTAGTAAGGCTATACACACTTGGACGATTCTACACTTCTAAGTCTTTAAAGTACAAATTCATAAGTTTGTAATACTTTATAATTGAATACTTTTGAATGAACTCATGCTCTTTTAGTTGTTTCCTAAATAGCATTAACTGAACATAAATTACTCTACTACTCTACAAATTTTAATCTATTATCAAAATCTTTAACTGAGCTTCTCCCCCATTCAATTCTAACAACTATTCAATCATCACTACGTATTCATAAGAACTCTATCTTTACCTACCACTCATCTTAACATCCATAACCAACCACTATCTTGCAGGTCGTGCACTTACAATTTTTCCACCAACCAGAGATCGCAAATTTCCAATGAAAAAAAAGTTAAACACAAGAGACTAAGGACATAGTATGTTGAGAGTTACCTCGTTGAAGTGCAAGCCTGCTGGTCACCTCAGCAGTGTGAGAACAGTGTACACCTCTGTTCTCGAATCCGACATCAACATTACAAAAAACGGCAAGGTCAACGTTTCTGTAGGACCTGGTGGACGTTCATCTAGAACTGGATACACTGCTACTGTTTTTGGTGCTACTGGATTCTTAGGTCGTTACTTGACATCTAAATTGGCCCGTCATGGTACCACCACTGTTGTGCCATTCAGAGATGACATGAAAAAACGTTTCCTTAAGGTCACCGGTGACTTGGGTGTCGTGAACTTTGTTGAGTTTGACTCAAGAAACTTGAAGAGTATTCAAGACTCGGTTGCGCACTCGGATATTGTGTTCAACTGTATTGGAACGGATTACGACACCAAGAACTTCACCATGGCTGATGTCAACATTGCTATTACAGAGAGAATTGCCCAAGCTGTAAAGGATGCAGGTGTACCAAGATTCGTCCATGTTTCCAGTTACAATGCCAACCCAGACTCTCTGTCTGTTTTCTATGCCACTAAGGGTATCGGTGAACAGATTGTACGTGACATCTTACCAGAACTGACAATTGTCAGACCTGCCCCAATGTACGGTAGAGAAGACAACTTGTTGAACTACTTGGGACCAAAGTTGAAGATGTGGACTCCAAACAAGAACGCAAAGCAAATCTATCCAGTACATGTCCTTGACGTTGCACGTGGATTGGAACACATTGGGTACGATGACTCGACCATTGGCCAAACCTTTGAGTTGAATGGACCTGAAAAATTGTCCTTCTTGGAAATCAGACAAATGATTCACGGTATCACACAAGACTTCTCCCAGGCAGGTCCAATTTCATACAACTTTGGCGATTACGTTATTCCAGCCCCAATAGCTAAGGCCGTTGCACAATTGAAACAATTGGCTTGGTGGAGATTGACTAACCCTGACCAAATTGAAAGACACTTGCTCGACCAACAGGTGGACGCAGCAGCAAAGTCCTTTGAAGACTTGGGAATCACAGACACAACACGTTTAGCTGACGTATTGTTCACTTACACCAAGCACTGGAGACATCCATTGATTGCTCAAAAGGGTGCTCCTTCGAAGAAAGAGTTGGAGAGATTACGTCAACTCGAACACTTTACCTAGGTGTTTTGCATTAATAAATTTAAAGTTATACGAGCGAATAATGTAGTTAAGAGGTGTAGTATGTTCCAAGTGATTTGTCTTTAGGTGGTATGCTCCCACTATCGTCTTCCATTAATTTGATTACATGTCCAGTTTTTCCAGAAATGTATACGGTTTTAAGAGTATTTAAACTTGACTGTATGATGCACTTGGTTAGGATTCAGTTTGTTACAATTTGTCAACACCCAGTAGGCAAATAGGAATGTAGGAATGTAAAAAGTCTACAAATAAAATCTTATGAAGTCAAGCACACCGAATTCTACTTACATTTGATAAGAAGTGAAATCTTCTGAATAGTAAAGAGACCTGTTAACTCTACTACTGCTAACCAAATGTCTTACTTTACTATAAAATAGCGCTGCAAAGTTGTTAAGTTGTAAGCCAATTTGGATCTAAATTTTTTGCAGCATTTTCCAAATTTGGATTTTGCAGTCATTTTTTTGACATGCAATTATCAATACGAAACTTATGATGGAACAACATCAATTAGAATCCTTTGTTAATATACAATACCAATAAATAACTCAGTAAAGAGCCCACAGATAATCCGATTGAGAGGAAAACTGTTGTAAATCCACCAGCAGCCTTCTTTTCGTTGTCATTTTCACAATGATCGGCAACTATGACAAAAGCAGAAGTACATAAATGGCCATGCGAGAAGCCAAACGCAGTTTGCAATAATATGTACCATAGATCACTGCTAATTAAATAAGAAGAGTTTCTTTGGGGGTATACGTTACATGTGAAGAACAAAGGAATGAATGACACTCGAACGATTGAATACCAAAGTAAAGTTCTTGAGTTTCCAATCAAGATAGGAGGTTTGCAAAACACACGTCCCATCAAGTCTCCAAGATTCCATACCAAGAAAGCAAACGGAATGAAGATTTGTTTCAGAAAGAACTTGTTTTGTGAATCATGGTGATTTGATTCAACTCGCAGGGCAAAAACAGGAAACGCTAAAGTGGTCACATATGTTATGAATATTGCCATTACAATATACTTTAATTTGAACCAAAGGACTTTGAAGGGTACATGAACACTATGAACCTCTTCAGCAGTTGTTTGAGGTGTGCTATCTCCATCGAGTAAATTCAGATTTTCATCATCGATTTCTGTATCCTTACTTGTAAATGATCTCGATGTGGTCATGAAAAAGAGCGAGATTGCACCTATTGAGATGATACTAGCAGTGAAGAAATAAGTAAACACACCATAGTTTTTAGAGATGTATGTGTGTTCTGGTTGAATTGGATTTTCGCCAACAATTAAGATCGACACTATGAGTACTGTAGCAGGGAGGACTCCAGCCATTGCCTGCCCTACCATTACTGCCTTTGCATATACTCCACCCATAACGTTAACAATAGCCATTGTTCCGTTCTGAGCTAAACATTTTGAAATGGCTGATAACAAAACCATTACCATTAATATGATAAAGAAGAGCACATCTTCCATCTTGATGAAAATGGTTGAAATGCATGAAAAAGCTAGCACTGTAAACACAACGATAGTGATAACCAACCCTACGTTTAGTCTTTTATTGTAGTCAACGTTCAGTTGGACTTGAGACAAGTAGAAACTATATGCAGCCGATGCAATCAGCGAAACCGACATCATAGTGGAGGAATAAACCTGAGCTAAGGCAGGCGAGTCTTGAAACCTCTCATTATAATATTCAGATGCTGATAGGAAACAGTTCCAAGGCCAGAGAAGTGCAAGACCTATAAGTGTAAAGGTAAAGTACTTTAACTGGGAGAGTCTAATATCGTAGAAGGCAAGTTTAAGTACCACCTGGTCATCTTTAACAGCCTCTCTGGTCGAAGTCATTGTATGACTCAAATTTTTTTATTACTTGAGATTTTTGGTGGTTATGTATGCTCGCCAGAGGTACAAAATTCAAGTATTGTAAGAATGAAGTATAGTTGATTGAGTAGCAATGAACGTAATGCAACATAACAGCCATCAATTGTTTTACTAGTTTCACCACAAGGAATTATAATTTGGGTGTAAATGAAATTTGGGTGCAACTTTTATTTAATTATCCGAAAGTCCTCAATAGAAGAGAAGTGATAATTAAAACAATAGATATACCCGATAGACAGAACACTCACATTAACCTACTTATTTTGATTGTATTAGACTACTTGTCATTAACATATCCACCTAGCCCTATTCAACTCTCTCTCATTGATTGAAAGTTAGGTCGCACAAAATCTCTACGGCATCCTCCGACTCTTATCATAAAACCAGTCTGATCTCCAAATCATTCTTCATCAAAAAATGCTCACTATCCAACAGTTTCAAGAAGCTGAACAAGCTGAACAGACAGAGGTGCTAAACCAACTTTTCGAACCTTGTTCTACACTCAATGCACTTATTGTTGAAAATGTGTTGCCAACTAGCTTTAGCAATTACAAGGACTTAATTGAAGCAGTCCGTTTAGTTCTTTTCGACTTGTTGAGACAGAATGAGGAAGATCCTCGTGTATCCAAGATTATTGCTGCTCATCCAAGATTAGGTGCACCAAAACCTAATCAACAGCAAACGTTATCAGCACATTCCGCAAGTGAGCAGAAGTCACTCAGTACATCTTCACCAGAGGAAACTAAGTTGCTCCAAAAACTTAATGAAGACTACGAAGCACAATTCCCAGGCTTAAGATACGTGGTATTTGTTAATGGAAGACCAAGACTGGAAGTAATGGAAAACATGCGTCTGAGAATTGAAAGAAATGATATTCTGAGAGAGAGACTTGATGCGTTCAACGCAATGTGTGACATTGCTTGGGATAGAGTGAAAAAGGATAATAAGTTATAAGGCAATCAATGAATAATACCATTTCATATTAGCTATGAATTACATAATAGATGTTACTTCTTTCATGAATGTTACATAGTATGACAAGCTTGACAAATAACAAACCAAGTCTGACTAGCTGAGTATTGAAACATTAATCCTACTTTCTAACAGTAATTTATTCTTTATCAATATCTTTATCAGTATAATAATAGCAACTACTAATAACTGAATATTGAATTAAAGCCACAACAAGTAATGAACTATCAATAAATTTAAATAAATTCAATTGAATATACTCTTACTATTCATCTCCACCAAAAATCTCACTCCTCTACCCTTCTTCACTGCCCTTACCCTTCCTCTCTATCTGTTATCGCCCTCCTATTGGCAAATGAATTTTGCATTTTTGCACGACCATATCTCAACTTCTCCCCGAAAGTTGTTCAAAAATTTATAACTCTATCAAACAACAAACTTAATCAATCAAAATGGTAAGTAAAGAGTGGTCTTGAGGTGTTGAGAGTGGATTGTTCAATCAATTCATCGATTCATTATGGATTAAAAAATCAATTACTAACATTTTCAGGCTGGTGCATTAGAAAACGCTCGTCGTGAAATACAACGTGTCTCCCTCGATGCAGATGAACTGCAGTACGGACAGATCTTTTCTGTTTCTGGTCCTGTCATTGTAGCTGAGAACATGATTGGATGTGCCATGTACGAATTGGTCAAGGTTGGCCATGACAATTTAGTTGGAGAAGTTATTCGTATTAGTGGTGACAAAGCCACCATCCAAGTTTATGAGGAAACCGCAGGTGTGACTGTAGGAGACCCTGTTTTGAGAACAGGTAAGCCATTGAGTGTTGAATTGGGTCCTGGTTTGATGGAAACCATCTACGATGGTATCCAAAGACCATTGAAGGCCATTAAGGAAAAATCGCAATCTATTTACATTCCAAGAGGTATCGATGCCCCTGCCCTTTCAAGAACAGTTAACTACGACTTCAAGCCTGGTCAATTGAAGGTTGGTGACCACATCACCGGTGGTGACATTTTTGGTTCGATCTTTGAAAACTCGTTGTTGGATGACCACAAGATCTTGTTGCCACCAAGAGCAAGAGGTACTATTACTCTGATTGCTGAGTCAGGATCGTACAATGTAGAAGATACCGTTTTGGAATTGGAATTCGACGGAAAGAAACACTCGTACTCAATGATGCACACTTGGCCTGTCAGAGTACCACGTCCTGTTGCAGAGAAGTTGAGTGCTGACTACCCATTGTTAACTGGACAAAGAGTTTTGGACTCTCTTTTCCCATGTGTCCAAGGTGGTACCACTTGTATTCCTGGTGCTTTCGGATGTGGTAAGACTGTTATCTCACAGTCTTTGTCCAAGTTCTCGAACTCGGACGCTATTATCTATGTCGGATGGTATGTAATTTTTTTTTGTTTTAATCTTGTTGTGGAACATTTTACTAACATAATTCTAGTGGTGAGCGTGGTAACGAAATGGCTGAAGTTTTGATGGAATTCCCAGAATTGTTCACCGAAATCAATGGAAGAAAGGAACCTATTATGAAGCGTACCACTTTGGTTGCCAACACCTCCAACATGCCTGTCGCTGCAAGAGAAGCCTCTATTTACACAGGTATTACTTTAGCTGAATACTTCAGAGATCAAGGTAAGCACGTTTCTATGATTGCTGACTCGTCCCTGAGATGGGCCGAAGCTTTGAGAGAAATTTCGGGTAGATTGGGAGAAATGCCTGCTGATCAGGGTTTCCCAGCTTACTTGGGTGCCAAGTTGGCTTCTTTCTACGAAAGAGCTGGTAAGGCTGTTGCTTTAGGTTCTCCAGACAGAATTGGATCTGTCTCGATTGTTGCTGCTGTCTCTCCAGCTGGTGGTGATTTCTCTGACCCAGTCACAACCTCTACCTTGGGTATTACCCAAGTTTTCTGGGGTTTGGACAAGAAGTTGGCTCAAAGAAAGCATTTCCCATCGATCAACACATCGGTTTCATACTCTAAGTACACTAACGCTTTGAACCCTTACTACGAAGAAAACTACCCAGAGTTCCCTACATTGAGAAACAAGATTAGAGAGATTTTGTCCAACGCCGAGGACTTGGAACAGGTTGTCCAATTGGTTGGTAAGTCTGCCTTGAGTGACTCGGACAAGATCACCTTGGATGTTGCCAGTTTGATCAAGGAAGATTTCTTACAACAGAACGGTTACTCGACCTACGATGCCTTCTGTCCTATCTGGAAGACTTTTGACATGATGAGAACGTTTATCTCGTACCACGACGAAGCTCAAAAGGCTGTTTCTAACGGTGCTCAATGGTCCAAGTTGTCCGAGTCCACCTCTGACGTTAAGCACTCTGTTTCGAGTGCTAAGTTTTTCGAGCCATCTAGAGGTGAAAAGGAAGGTAAGAAGGAGTTCAGCGAGTTGTTGACATCTATCTCAGAAAGATTTGCTGAAGCTTCTGAGTAAACAATTCACATCATAAAATAAGTTTAATTCTATAATCTCCATTGTGTTTTCTTTATTTCTATTCATTAAACTATCCATATATTAGAGTATTCAGTAAGTAGAACAGAACAAGGACAGTAAGCACATGCACATACAGTCTATAAGATCAATAAAGAATTGATCTACTTTTTCTACCAAGTCTGGTTCTAGGGTGGGTTCTTGGAATGTAGTTTGTAGCGCTTGAGAGTCTTTGTAAAGGGTGGATTCAAATTCTGCGAATGGTAATGCTTGTGGGGTGTGCACTATAGTGCTTGGGGTATTATGAGGTAAATAAGGTTTTGGAGAAGGATTGACGGCAATATTGGTGGTCGCTGTTCGAGCTGGTGAAGGAATCACCATGGAATCTGCAGAATTAGGTCTCATGTTAATATTCTTAAATATTTGGTTGATATCAGCAGTGGTAGGCATTCCTGTGCGTAATACAGGTTCCCTATGCGGAGCTTGAGCATTCACCACCTCCTCACAAATTTGGAGATTCTTGTCATGAACAAACCAACTTTTGATAGACAGAAAGATTCTGTAGCTAGGTACATTGGAAGGCTTTTGCTGGTGGTATGGGTGTGCATCACTCAAGGATTGATCATTGTTGTGTTGCGAATCGCTTGGTCTCCAACGTACTAACCTTTCTTCAATATAGTTGGAGAACCCATCACGAGAGGGAAACAATTGTGATTGATATTGGTCGATAATGTTGTTTCTCAATCCACTTGTCGCTACAGCACTATCATTGAATGGTGGGTTATGAGGAGATTTTAAATCAATAGAGAAGTTTGGAAAGGGGGATTCTTCGAACATAATGAAAACTTCAGCATTACTTTCAATCTCTGGTACAATGAAACTGGATCCTGATCCAGTTTCACACGTTGAGTTGAAATCTGGGGAACGGATATTCTGATAGTCTATTTTGTTGACTTCATGATCCAAAGAATGAACTTTGTTTCTTGATAAACCGTTTGTTCTAGTGAACTTAAGCGAGCTGTGGTAGTCACTGGTCGTATGAAACTCTCTGTTGATCAACATAGACGGTCTGGTAGACTTCACCTCAGCACTTTGAGCATGTATGATGATATCATGTTTAGCATTCGGAAGTGTTTTAAGTTGGATGGGATTATTTTGGGAGAATTGAGAGCACACCATATCATCACTTGTTCCTTCAAATCCCAGAGTGATCAATGGTTTATGGAACAATGATCCAATCAACTCTGGAGTTGAAGGGACATTTAAATTCAACGGTAGAAGTGTACTACAGTTTTTGTTTTCTCTCAATTTCTGCTTCTTCTTACTCACCCAATGTTCAGGTTCAATGGAGGAGTTTGAAATCAACAGTTTATTCCTTCCAAATTCTTCCAACTCCGTATTCATGATAGGAAACTGCATACTTCTCTTTCTAGAGTCCTCAGTATTTAACTCAATCAAAGTATGTTTACTTTTCTGAGGAGAGCCTAGAGAACGGATACTTCCCAGATCTAAACCAACGTTTTCGGTTGGACTCACAACCGACTTGAAAGACTGCATCATTACTTTCACATCTAAAATGTGTCAATGTGAATTTGCAGTCATTTTGATTTTTTTGCAACTCCATTTGTGTTGCAGCCATTTGTGTTCGTTTTGGGAAATTTTCGTCAATGTTCGACGAATACCTTACCGTCGAGATTGATCGTTGGATTTGAACTGAATTGAACAGCTCAATCCCCACTAATTTATCCTCCTATTTAATTTCATTAAATCAGTTGACCATGTAACACTCCTCCTATTCCTTTTGTTTCATTCTTTTTCTTTAATTATTCAATTGATTCCTTCATTGAACTCTACAATTCCTCCACTACTTACATTAAACAGTATCATAATGATCATACATTAAAATATTTACGGACATTCATTCGTAGATGAATTGGATAAGAACTAGAATAACAGTGACTCAAACATCACACTAGTAACCAATCTCCTTTCAATAATATAGCATCAAACCATAAGGTTACATCTAACCACTTCAAGAACACGAGCTCACCAGCGTAACATCAAAATCTGTTGTCCGCTTATTTGGATCTAGCTCTAACCTTCCGTCTTTTTCTCTTAAGTCTTCTAACTCTCTTCTTTCTCCACTTGTTTCTCATTGTGAAATTAGTGTGTTGAAGAAAGAGAAGAACAAGTATATGGAATTTTGCGAAAATTTATATCATGCGGAGACTGGATTGCTGGGATCGGTCGTGTGTTGGTAAATGAAAAATGTCCTCAATGAACGAAACGAGTCACATCCATCACGTGACAAGCCCTATTTTAGAATGTAACTGAAGGTAATGGAAGGTATATATGAAGCTCTAGTTTGTGTGTGCTAAATGTATTGTGTATATACAAGGTCTATTGGGTAGTTACATCATGTCATTACTGAAAAGTGGTTAGGTCCAGTTTTTCTTACAATAATCTTCTTGGTGCGGTTGGTTTGGTTATATCACCCAGATTCGGGGATCTCGCCCAATTGGGAGTCTTTTTTAGATTGAAGGCATCAACTATAGTGAGATGAATCATTTTAATCACTCAGGTTTGTTAAGTTGTTTCTTCTCCTCTTGAATCTTAATTTGTTCTTGAATCTTGTTTTGTTCTTGTTTCAATGCTTTTGTTAAGTCGTCTTTCAAGTGTTCCAAGTTCATTTCCAGGCACAACTTGTCTATTTTCTCTTGATCAATCAATAGCTTTCCGCTCCTATCCGGATAGTATGAGTCGAATTGAGCCAACAGTTTGAACTTGACATGATCAGTATCTGAGGTTTCCTTTTCGGTTTCTGCTCCTTCCAATAAGTAGTCCAAGTGTTTGATTCCCAAAAGTGCTTTAATGTTGCAGTAAAGTCTATAAGCAACGTAAAAACCTGGAACGTTTGGTAAAACGGGTACCAAGGCAAATGGTAGTGTCAACGGCACTCCAATAAAACATGCTATAGCGTACTTTCTGTGGTGAGAGTACCCATTTTTGCGATACTCACTCAATTGAGCTAATATCGACAGAGGCAGTTGGAATTCTGGGTGGTAGAATGGAATTCGGTTAAGTTGGTCGCTAGCAATTTGCAAGTTCTCCACTTCTTTTTGAATAAGTAACCCATTCAGTTTCTCTGCTTCTGCTTCTGCATCTATCTTCAATTCTCTAACCATAGCCAGTTTTGAAGGGAACAGTTTCAAACAATTCTCTTCATATGGAATGGTATTAAGCAAGGATTTGATAAACTGGGTGATTTTCACATTCACCTTATTAGGACTCGTTGAGATCTTAGTCCACACCTTCACCGCCATTGTAACCAATTTGGATTCAACCTTAATCAATAAAGGAAACTTCTGTGCCTGCGTCGACGTTAGTATTCCTGGTTTATGGTTGCAATAAATGTATGATTTAGTACTAGTGATTGGAATACTCAAGATATAGATAGAGTTATTCTGTAGTTTCGATAACTCTTTTCCAACCAGAGCAACTCCAACCTTATTCTGAGTCGAATAGTACATTCTCTGTATCACAGAGGTTCTCATCATCATCATTTGTTGATTGCTATCTGCTCTTCTAAAATCTATCAAATTATCTAAAGCCTCAAGTGGCGATTTCCAAGATTAACGAAAGACGACATTCGCGACTTTTCACTCGCAGAATGACGTAACTTGTCGTATAACATTTACTTATGTAAGAACATGTTCATTACCGTCGTCAAACGTGTTGTGTCCTCGTTTAAGAAAAATTGGCATATTAAATAGCAATTACAAGCAAATACACAGCAAATACAAAGCAAAAGTGCAAGTTAGATTTCATTCGTTTTTATTTGAATTATTATGAGTGACGGCAAGCAAGCCTATGGATCTGGTAAAGAAGAGCAAGCTAATGGAAGTCCAGAAAGTAACCTTACGTTTGTTCCAAGTAATAAGAATGTTGGGCTGAGTCCTTCCCACAACCATACGGCTAGTGCAAGTGGAACTAGTGCACATACTGTGTTCGATCCACGCATTAATGTATATCCACACAAGCCTAATATAGTGCCGCCGTATGTATTGGACTCGTTATCCAAGGCGCACTACAAAGAACAATTGAACAATACCAATAACAATGTGACTGGGAGTCATACGCAGCGTGGTAGTTGGAGCACCAAGTCAGCAGTTCCGGGTGATGAGGAACAGTACCTTAGTTTCCTGAACGATCCGTTTGTTAAACAGATGAATGATAACTGGCATGTTTTCTTGAAAACAGTTCAACATCCTAATAATGTCACCTATGATAAGGAATACATGCAAAGTGACTACGATCCAGGCACCAAATTGAATGGTGCATGGGGAGGAGATGACCGGTTGAAGCAGGCCCTTGTAGGTGATTCGGCAGATGAAGCCACGTTGAGTGAGGGTGCTATAAGTGGAGGAATTTTGCTGTTTTTGGGTCTCAGACGTAAAAAGAAAGAGGGTAGGAGTAAGGACGATGTGATTGTAAGGTCGACAGCAGGTTACTGGATGTCGACTAGCAAGCGTGCGATCGTATTCCCTGCACTCAAGCGAGTGTTTCTTCAGAACCCTTTGGTGCCCCTTTTCCTCCGTGTGCTTATTATCATCTTCCTGACAGCAGCATTGGCAATTGCATGTACAATATATGTGTATTCCCTACGCTCATATCAAAACCAGAAGATTGAACAAGAGGCAAGTACAGTGATGGCCATTGTGGTACAATGTTTTGCCATTACATACGTTACATACATTGCCTATGACGAATACTCAGGAAAGCCATTGGGACTTCGTGATCCGTGGGGGAAAATGCAACTTATCATGTTGGACTTACTTTTTATCATATTCTCACTGGCCAACTTATCGTTAACCTTTAACACCATGTTTGACGACGAATGGGTTTGCAAGATCAATCCAAAGAATGAAGACTTGAGGAACATTGGGATAGCCTACCCAACTGTCTCCTCTATCTGCCGTAGACAGCGTGCGTTATCTGCGTTCTTGTTCATGGTGTTGTTGTTGTGGGTGGTGACGTTTCTGATCAGTATCACCAGAGTTGTGCATAGAGTGAGTAGCACAATTGAACATAAGTAGAGAGAAGGTAAGAAACATAACACAACAACAGCACGACAAACAGCGTGATCTCCATTTACCAGTCAAAACAGATCTGGTAGCAAGACAAATGTGGGCCTTGTGAACCCCATATAACAAAATTGCATGTCTGAGTCGGAGAAAGCTCACTAGACCTTTTGGATAATTAGCATCTCATGGCTTTTGATAAGTCCATGAATATTTATACTATATGATTATTGAAATGTAGAAACGTAAATGACTCTTCCAAGGGAAAAAGTTTGATGAGGTACTTTAATGATGTTTAGGTTTATTCTGGAGGGGGTGAAGAAGGAGGTAGTGAAAAGTAACTTAACTTGTTGAATTGAATTTAGAAGGTTTAAGCTGATAGTGTGTTAGAAGTCTGGTTATTTATAAGATGAGCTGATGTGGAAAGATATGAGAGAACAAGGGAAGAAATTGATGTCATGTAGAGACAAGTTTTGGGTGCAAAAATCGAATCGGCTTTAGAAATTCTGTTAGAACACTTTTATTCCATTTTGAGGATGTACAATGTAAATGTATAACTATGAAACATCGGCATTGAGCTTTGGTATATATAAATACATAATGTTGAATGGATGCACATTTTTAATGTTCAGAAGGAAGATCTATGATATGAACATTCAGTTCATCAAATAACCTCAACACTACTACAATAGAAGTAGTATAAATTAATATTGATGAGAAAATTACCAAATACTTCTAAATTGTATTCATTCAAATTGTTGATTAGTATTTTACTCTAAAAGTACTAGTCTAAACAATATAGTCTTAGTATCTTTTTTCCTCTTAGTATGCTCATCTATATTATAGATACTTTGATTTTTAATTTCAGTAGCAAACACAGTTGACACATTCACCCCATTCTCAATCCTTCAAAGAATACAAAAATAATACAGTCATAACAGACATGTTTATTAGTGTACTTTAGTATTATATGAGCACCCAACATCGAACTTTACCTCTCTCCAACTATCACTGCCATACCCACTATTATATTCACTAATTCAATATACTCCAGTTAGCAAACTGATGACAAATTTTGATCTAACCTATTCTACAATCAAACTAGTCATCGATATTAGTAATGTCATCATTAAAACTAGTAATCTCGCTACTAAATTTATATTCTACCAACTTACAACTTCTCCACCTTTCTTCTTGTTCTCCTACTGCCACTCTCATAATCCTACACCTAACTCACATTCTACTTGAAACACTAGTCTATTTTTTGCACCCAGTAAATTAGTACGAACAATGTACATAATCAGACATACTTTTCGAATCTTTAAACTTCTATTTAATAATCAATTCATCTCTACCACTATACACCCCTTAACTGGACATTCCAGACTCACTCTAATCCACTAAACATCGGCTTCCTCTAACCCCTTGCTAATTCCTACTGAGTACTGTTTCATCGTGCACACACCAAAAAAGTTAACGCCCTCAAAGTCGCCAGACAAATAAAGACAAATCCTTAAGGTGCTAACCACTAGTAATAAAGAGATATATACACATATATATCATAGTGAGTGAACGATGTCACTTCCTTCAGCCAGTGATTTGCATGCGACATGGAACTTTATTCAACCTGGATTAGAGTTTATATTGGGTTCGCAGGGGGACCAAGGTGTCACCCCTCAAATGTATATGAACTGTTACACGACGATTTATAATTACTGTGTGAACAAGTCAAGACGTACGAACATTGATCATTCTGGGTCACTGCAATCATCGACTCTTAGTTATTCCTTGGCGGGTGCTGAGATTTATAATAGATTGGATGATTATTTGACGCGATACGTGAGATCAATGGAGAAGGATGCACAGTTATCATTCTTGGAGTTTTATGTTAAGAAATGGACTCGTTTCACAATTGGTGCTGGATACTTGAACAATGTTTTTGATTACATGAACAGATACTGGGTCCAAAAGGAAAGATCAGATGGTCGTAAAGACGTATACGACGTCAACACTTTATCATTGATCAAATGGAAAAATGAGATGTTCCTGCCAAACTCAAAGGTATTGATTGATGAAGTATTGGGACTCATTGAAAAGCAAAGAAACAATCAAATTGTTGACACTTTGTTGATCCTGACAGCTATCAAATCACTCATCTTCCTCAGTTTTGAAAGCCAAGATGTTAAAAAGCCTGGCATTTTTGTCTATAAAACTCACTTTGAAGGTGTGTTCTTGGAAAAGACAGCAGAATATTACAAGGAGGAATCAGTCAGATACTTGAGCGAACATAGTGTTGTAGACTACATGCAAAAGTGCGAAAGTAGACTCACTGAAGAGATTTCAAGATCAAACAATTACTTGGATGATCACACCAAGAGATACTTGTTGGAGACCTTAAACAGAGTATTGATCGAAGATCACGCACAGGAAATGTATGACCAATTCTTGCTGCTTTTGGAGCAAAACCAATTGGAAGACATCCTGAGAATGTACAAGTTATTGTACCGTGTACCTAAAACAATTGATCCATTGGCAGCCACGTTCGAGAATTACATCAAGGACCAAGCTTTCAAGGCTTTACAAGACTTGAAGAACACGACAGCATCTCTGACTCCAACAGCTGAAGGTGCAGCTGCACCTCCAAAGAGAGCTGCGACTATCGACCCTAAACTCTACGTGAATTCCTTGATTGAAATCTACCTCAAATTCAACGGAATTGTCGACGAAGCTTTCAACAAGGATACACGTTTCATCAAAGCACTCGATAATGCATGTCGTCACTTTGTCAACAAGAACCCCATTGCAACCCCCACGCCAAAAGCTGCTTGTAAGACACCAGAACTCCTTGCTAAATACTCAGATTTGTTTCTCAAGGGAAATGCAAAGGAAGCCGATGTTTTGGACATGAATGTCGATGATATGATGATTGTTTTCAAGTTTGTCAACGATAAGGATGCGTTTGAAGAGTTTTATCGCCGGCAGTTGGCTAAACGGTTGATCAACAGCAACTCCAAGCTGGAGGAATTAGAGGAGAGCATCATACAAAGATTACAGGAAGAAAACTCGATCGAGTACACGTCCAAGATGACAAAGATGTTCCTGGACATGAAGGCATCATTAGACTTGAAGTACAATGTACAGTTACCAGCTGACCTGATTGTCAAGGACTTCAACCCGCTTATTTTAGCACAGAGCATGTGGCCGTTCAACCACTCGAAGGACTACAGTTTGGAGGTTGCGCCTGAGTTAGAAGCGCCTTTTGACGCGATTGTCAAAGCGTACGACAAACAGCACAGTGGCCGCCAGTTACAATGGTTGTGGAACCACGGTAGAGCCGAAGTCAAGGCGAACTTATCTAAGAAAGGAAAACCACCCTTCAGTTTCACTGTATCGAACGTGCAGTTGATGATATTGCTTGCATTCAACAAGAAAAGCAGCTACACTATTGGCGAGTTACACACCACTGTAAGCACAGCCAAGAATGTATTTGACGCGCACTTGTTGCCGTTGATCAAGTACAAGTTGTTGGAGCCAAGCGACTCTAGCAACTCGGAGTCCACCAGATTGACGATTGTAGAAGAGTACAAATCGAAGAAATTGAAGGTCAACTTTATCAGTGTGATCAAGCTGACAGAATCGAAACAAGAGGAGGATGAGGCAAACAAGGAGATCGATGAGACAAGAAAGAATTTCTTGTCAGCATGCATTGTTAGAATCATGAAACTGAGAAAGACAGTGAAGCATAATGACTTGATCAACGAGGTAATGCCACAAACCCTGTCGCGTTTCCTGGCTAAGATAATCGATGTAAAGAGGGTGATTGACTCGTTGATCGAAAGGCAGTACATCCAGCGGATAGAAAACAACACTTACGAGTACTTGTCTTGATTGAGTCAAGAGTGGAAGAGTGGAAGAGTAAAGGAAGAATAAAGGAAGAGGGTTGATATAGTAGAGTTCCAAATTGAGAAATAATATAGTAGTGTTATGGCAGTACTATAAATTGTGTACTACTAAAATGTACTATTAGTACAGATAAAATGCATATTGAAGTGATTTAGAATTGTAGAGTGATATGGCATTGAATATAGTATGTGAGCAGATTAAGTGAGTATTGTGTGTATAGTTATAATGAAAGGGTATCAATTGTTATAAAAATTGAAGAGAGAACTGTAAGGAGGTAACAGTGTTATAATTACTTACTATTGTATTCCCAAGCTACGAATCAATGAGTTAACTTGTGTCTAGCGTGTATGATATATATTAAGTGCGGTATCAATAAGTAGATTGAAGTGAAAAATAACAATCATCATGTCATTAGTGAAAAGGAAAAAGGTTGAACGAGATGCGATTGTGTTAGAAGGACACCAAGGATCAGTGCTAACTGGAAAGTTCAATGATAGTGGTGATAAACTAGCTACGGGAGGAGTTGATCAGAGCATTCTTCTCTGGTCTACACCTACATCTACCGAAGAAAGTGAAAATTATGGAATGATTCAGAAAGCACATAAATCGTCCGTAACTTCAATTTCATGGTTAGAAGGAGATGATCAACTTATATCAGGTGGTGTAGATGGAACTGTTGCAGTATGGGATTTGTACAAAGGGTCAAAGTTGCTAGGGTTTAAGTGTTCTGGTGCAGTCAACGAAGTTGTTGCACTTGGAAATGATAACTTTGTCAGTGTAGATGATTCAGGTCTGACACTGATATGGGATCGTAGAATAGGGAATAAAGAGGCTACATCTAAATTTGCTAATGAGTATCCTGTGCTATCTGTTGCTGGTTCAAAAAGCAGTACATTCATATATACTTCAGGTATCGATCCAACTATACAAGCGTACGATATTCGCAATATGAAAAATGCGTGGAGCTCATCGGAGGCATCGTTTCAGTCAATCACATCACTTGCTTTGAATAGAGATAACACAGAGTTGGCTGCACGTAGCATGGATGGGAGTATTAGCATTCTCAACTGCAGATCTGGATTGCCCTCCGAAACTGATGGAAAGCGTTTGAAATCACGATATCAAACTGGTACGCCTAATGAAACACAGTTAGTACGAACTTGCTTTAGTGGTGACGGTGTGACTATAATTACAGGCTCACGGAATGATATTGCCACTTTTGACTACGGTAATGCTGTTGCAAAAAGACTTGCAGGTCACCTGGGTGAAGTGATTTCAGTTGATCACCACCCCGAGCAGAGAATTTTGTTATCTACTTCAGTAGATGGAAGTGCTATAATTTACTTCTACTAGTACTGTGGAGTTTTTTTGGACGATGATGAGAATTTAAGTAGACATAGAATAGATTAATAGCTAAATACTTGTGGTCCAATATAAATTTGAGTAGAACTAAACAAAAGGATGTCTTTATCAAGACGATTATCTTCTAAAAGACTGCAACATCGAGAGAATCTGTCTGGCCTGGCCAGGCCAGGTCATTACAAGTACATGCTTTGAGTAAGTATACTTAATGGAGTGGCTGCAAAAAACGGAAAGTGAAGGTTAACCCTTTCTGTTATTCATTAACAATGAAATCGATAGTTTTAAGATTCTTTTCGTGAATCGTAGTAAACTCTCCCAATCTAACTCTCTTCCTTTTGGTGGATTTTTCTTTTGGACTATCAATCACACCGTCTTCATCTATAAATTGTTTAACATAATCCGACTTTTCTTTCACATTTTTCTTTTGGAGTTTTCCTAAATTATCATCATTGAAGAGGTAGACGCTCCATTGCCTTCTATCGCCATACAATGTATCCGAGTGCTTTAATAGCGAATACTCATTGTTTTCTACCTTGACGGTGTTCGATTTCGAAAATGAACTAGCTTCAAACAGACAGTACTCAAGTTCATTTTCTTCAACATTCAAAAACTTATTCTTCAAAACGTACTCTCTCATACCCATGTCATCTATAACATATCTGTTTTCATCTGGAGTATCATTGGTTCTCCTTTTATAAATTTCCTCTTCTAATGTGCCTTTCAAAACCAATGTCTCAACGTATACTTGACGTGTTTGCCCAATCCTGTGGGCTCTCTTTATAGCCTGTGCCTCAACGGCTCTATGCCAAACCGGGCTCATGAAGTAAACATGCGTTGCTGCTATAATAGTCAAACCATGTGAAGCCAATCGTAAGTCCATGACCAATGTGACACCTCCATCACTAAAGCGAGTAAACTCACTCAAATTTTTAGCTCTCTGGGAAGGTGATATGTAGGTAGCATACATTATATAATTAACCCCTAAGATATCCAAAAGTTCTGTAAGATAATAGGCGCTATCCTCGAACTCGTAGAAAATTAGTGACTTAATCAGGCTGTTTTGATGCTCTAAAAGTCTACTAGCAAGATAAGACAACTTACTTGATGCTGTACCTAGAATCTGGCATTTTCTAAGTGTGTTGAAATCCCATCCACTGAAATCGAGTCCATCGGATTCTTGTCTTTGGGGGCCAGGAGCAGGGAACTTCCTGGGGTTTATAGCTTCTTCAACATGTGCGTTCTTGATAGTGGTAGTATCTTGCTTGTGTAGTCTCTCTGCATTCTTCTTGACATTATCGCGCCAATATGAAGTCCAAAACTGCGGCATAGAAGTTGCAAGACGCTCTTGCAACTTTTCAATGCCTTGTACAAATCGATTCTTATAAAAGAATTCTTGTACTTGGTGAAGGTGAGGGGCTCCGAAAACACTTAATTGCAGTTTTAATAGACCTGTACTAAATGATTTGACAAGTACTTCAGGTAGCCCTCTAACATAATAGTTCATTTCATGAAGCAATGACGATGTTCTCCATTGTGCATTGTTCAATGCCATGTTTGCAGCATTCAAGGATCTTCTCACCAACTCTAAATCCTGTGACGAGTACTTGTGGGCATGTTTAGTAAGTGAATCGCGACATATCTCGATCAATGTTTCCACATCTTCCTGTTTGAATCCTGTCCAATGGAAAGTCGCTCTCTGTAAATTTGTTACTAATCTACGTAACTGCAGTGCATTAGCTGGGTGGAACATATAATCGACATCCTTTCTTTCAGACGAAACAGCATTCACAGCCAATACGGCTGTGAACAAGTTCACGGAGATTTTGTTATGGAAAGAAGGTTCCAACAAAACCACCTCATGATGTAATTGAGGGAGAGTCAAGTCTCCAACATCACGATGCCGTATCATCACTGAATTAAGAAGGTTCTTTATAGTGATTTCGGCGCTGATACCATTTTGCATGAAAGGTTTAACTATACTTTGCGACCAGTATTTCAGCTGTGAGTGGAATGGTTCAATTTTCAAATAGTTGCCCATTAAGTTACCTAATTTCATCAAATCATCCCGTTCGTTAAACTTCTCCCTAACTGTGTATTTTCTACGAACTGAGTCATGGTCGTGGTCATCTTCTTGTTCATCCATTTGTAAGACAGTAAGTCCTGATGTAGGGGTACCTGTTACTGCCCACCTACGCTCTGAATGTATCAGTCGACAAAGTAAACTGGCCTTGGTATTTTTGGAACTTGCACTATGACCTTCGTCTAATATCATTCGTTTCCAGTAAATCTTGTGTAGAACATCGGTACTCAGTTTAGATAAGTACGTTTGAGTAAGGATCACCACATCATAGCTGATTAATTCAAGAGGGTTTGTTGGAAGTTCTTTAATGTAACCATTTCTTTGTTTTTTGAAGTGGCTCGAGATGTATAAAACCAGGAGATACCCTTGTTGGGTATGCTTTTTTATTTCATTACTCCATTGATGAAATAAGTTATCTGGAACTATTATTAATGTTGTGTTGCAAAGTACAAGCTTTTGGAAACTATGAGGTTGGTGGTGCTGTCTAATGGATGGAGTTCTGCCTCTTAAAACATATTGAGATTCATAGTAGTTATTTATTAGAGGGATTTTGAAACTTCCTGGGTTGTTTAACAACTTTTCAAGAGTTGTTTCTGGTAAATCTTCAACGTAGTATTTCCACGGTAGTGAGTTTTGGTTTATAGTTTTTATGCATATATCAACCAATGAAGAAACATTCTGTGGTTGGGTTGTATCTTCAAATAGAAGAAGATCATCTACTGGTATCTTACTGTAGTCATTTCGAGTAAGACATATTAGACTGAGACAGATCAAAGTCTTTCCCAAACCCATATTTTCTGCTAAAATTCCACCCTTCGGGAGTTTGAATCGTTCTGGTTTGCTTAGACATACATAGTTGTTCGAGTCAAAATAGAGTGGAGTTGAACTGGATGTAGGTGATTTTACTTTTAGTAAGCTTGGAAGTAATGCATATTGATCCTGCGTTTCCTTTTCAAGCATTTTACATACTGATCGAATTTGAAATGGGTATAATGCTGAAGAAATGCCATTGATTGAGTCAATTTTGGAGGTTACAACTGGGGACTCTACCAGATTGTATATATTTTGTAACTTTGAAAAGAGTGAAGGAGTCGGTGAAGAAGATTTTCCTTCACTTGTTTGTAATCTTTCAGATGGAGAGTTCCTTCTCCATCTTTCTAAGTGGAAGTTCCAATCCATTGTTGAATCTTTGGAAGGATATTTGAAATCTATTATCATTCTTAAGGCATCATCATTACTCCAGCCATTGGGTGAAAAATCAAGGTGACTTAAAAATCCACTCCAAACTCTTTTCTTATACAGTAAATTCTGTTTCCTTGCAGTGTTTCGCCACTCGTTTACAAATCGAGCTCCTGGTACATCTGAAGGTATGGCAAATACTCGTACCTTTGCAACCACAAGGTCACCTATTCGAATTAACTTATAAGTGGCCATTACATATCGGTACACTATAAGGTAATTTAAGTACTCCACCACTGGATTCACAGCATCTCTGTAAATATAACGTAACCATTCCAAATCCAACCACATCCAATCGCCTTGAGCCTTGACGCCATTCAAGTCAGAACATTCAAAAGGAAGGTTGAAAAAGTTTAAAGTACCAACAGGAATGTAGTATCCAACATTATTGGATATATTTGCCACTATAGCGTTCATCTGAGGTGGCCACACTATAGTGTGGGAATGGACTGATAAGATGTGATTTGCAGCATAAGCTTCAAAATTAAATGTCTCTTTTTGATAGTGAATGTCGGACTTTATAACTGAAGGAAAGGAAGTGGTCAATGCAATAATTGAGTGGTAAAAGAAAGAAAGTAGTCAATGGAGCTGATATAGGTTTATAGAATCCAATTGATATTGAATTGGTTGAACTCTTCTTAAAATTCTCTTACCATATTTATGCTCCTTCATTACATCCTCTTTCATAACTCTCCTTTAATCATATATGTCGCAAATTAATCTATATTTAAAAAGATCTGAAAGGCAAACGTCCCCCATAGCCCCATTAACAATGAGTACTACCTACCTTATTGATATTCCGGCCAAGAAAACCGAAGAGGTGAACTGGGTAAAGCCATTGAACAACTATCTCCTTTCAATTTATGGAAATACTCAAGAGTATCAAGAAGATCTTCAATCATTCAATAAATTAAGACAGGACTTGAGAGGAGTTTCAGGATCCGATAGCACTAGTTTGAAGTTATACTGTAAGTATTACAGTCAGGTTGAATTATTAGACTTGAGGGTTCCATTTTCAACAGTCAATAAGCACAAGAAGATTGAATTTGTTTGGCATGATGTTTTTCAAAGATCGATCACACACCGCCAACATGCTTTACCCTTTGAAAAGGCTAATATATTATTCAATCTTGGAACCGTCTTTTCTAAGAGAGCGGTAGAAAAGTATAAAGAATCACGTAATGATGATACATCCAGTGCGGATGATAGTTTCAAAGAGCTGATCCAACTTTTCCAACAAGCAGCAGGGATCTATCAGTTCCTCAATGAGAACTTCTTGCATGCTCCATCATTTGACCTTCACCAGGCAACCGTCAGTTTCTTGATGAAATTGATGTTGGCACAATCACAAGAAGTGTTTGTATTGAAGGTAATCAATGGTGACTTAGAACAGAAGAAAAACTCATTGATATCAAAGTTGTGTAGAGCCACAGCACAGAGATACGAATCATGTTTTGCAATGATCAGCCACTTGACAGGTACAGAGCTGGATGATTTTTCTGAACTGGAGGATTACATGAACGATGAAGAGGATGATGAAGATGAACGTGAAGAGCTTGAACCTATTAGCGCTCCTACCACTGAATCAGAAACAACATCTAAAGTACATGCACATATCGATGTTTCATGGATTGCAACGATTCACTTGAAAACTGTGTACTACAAGTCACTCGCTTTATACTTCAATGGATTACAATTGGAATCAAGCAGAAAATATGGTGAAGCTCTTGCATATTTGACCAAATCCAACGAACTTTTGAATGAGATCGGCCCCAGCACACTCAAAAGCGTGGCTAGCAGCCACAACAGTGGTGTGTACGAATTGTTGGATATCTTCAAATACCAAAAGGATGCTGTGAGTATCAAGCTCAACGACTTGAGCAAAGACAACGACTTAATTTACCACGAGATTATTCCATCGTTGACAACATTGCCTGACATCAAGGCAATGGACAGCACCAAAGTCATTCCAATTAATGAAAACAAAATATTCCAACTGGCAAATGACCACAATTACAATCATTTCTTGAACAATGTTGTACCAATTAACATCCATGAATTGATGAGTTATTACTCTGAAGAGAAATCTCAATTTTTGAGAAACGAATTGGACTTGGTTGACGTTTCCAACGAGGAATTGGCCTCAGTGTTAGAATACTTAGATCTCCCCAAGAAATTGGTTGACTTGAAACAAGGTTTACAGAGCAAACCAGCTGAACTGATGAGCCCAGAAATAAAAGAGAAGGCTGACGAAATCGCAGCCAAACACACTACGGACTCGTCGAATAAAGCAACCATAGACAAGTTAAGAAAGCAAATTTACAATACTGTTTCGGAAACGGAAACTTTAGTTGCCAATAACTACACATTTAAAGAGGATACTCTCAAAATCAAAAAATCATTATACGATGCAAGTCAATCCGACTCCAAGTTATTTGAGTTGGTTGGTGACGGAAAGTTGTATGGTATTTTGTCAAAAGGGTCTCAAGCTTCTGAATTTAAACAACTTTTCAGTGAGAAGCCCAAGGAAGAGGTTAGTTTGCTTGATATGGACTTTTCACAAACTTCAAGTACTGGAGGAAAGTTTGATTCCCAGATCAAACAAGTTGAAGATGTATTGTATGACTTGAATGTACTCAAGTCTAACAAAACCAAACTCATCGATAGCTTGAAGAAGGAAATCCACGATGATGATATTTCGGATATTCTTATATTGAATAGCAAACTTAAGTCGTCGAGCGAGATCAAAAGCGTCATATTTCCAGCTGAGCTTAAGAAGCTCGAACCATATAATCTCGAGTTGGACAAGATAATTAACAAACAAAAGATCTTGATCAAAGAGTTGAAACAGTTGTGGAAATCGCTCAATGGGAATAGCGATTTGCAACGTTTGCAGAGTGAAGAAGCTGCTCGTTTGTCCTTTGTAAGCACACAGCAGGATAAAATTAACAAATTACACACGAATTGGTTAAAGTATACAGCTGGGTTATCAAAGGGAACTGAGTTCTATGGACAATTGTTACAGTATGCAGAGACGTTGAAAGGTAGAGCCCAGGAAGATGTCGATAGTTCCAGAGTTAGTGATAGTTTTGCAGCAATGCATTTTAGTGAAAGACAGAATTCTGCTTCACAAAACAGTTTTCAAAGTGCTCAAAATACCTACCAACAGAGCCCACAACATACTTATCAGCAGAGTCCACAAAATTCTTATCAACAAGGTTCACAAAGTGCTTTCCAAGGCCAACAAAATGCCAGCTATAATCAAGCTGTACCACCTGTTCCTCCACGCCAATACAGTCAACTGAGTGTGAGTTCACAGTCTACACAAGGTACTGGAGGTTGGGGATCGAACAATGCGCCAGGTAATCTGTATCAAAATTCGCCCGCACAACTGCAGTTTTCGCAACCAATGTTATATGCTTCTGGTCCATCTGCTCCACAATTACCACCAAAGAGACCTTCTCAAAGTCAAACTACGCAATTCCCTCAGCAGTTTGCACAACAACCTGCTCAAGGACAACAGTTTTCACATCAGCCTCCCCCTCGTCAACTGTACCAGCAACATCCACCCCAACAGCAGCAGCAGCAGCAGCAACAACCTCCCCAACAGCAGCAGCAGCAGCAGCAGCAACAACCACCACAACAAAAACCACAACAGGCTGCACAACCTCAACAGCAAGGTGGAAAAAATGATCTTATCTACAACCAACCATCTACTTATGATCCAAATATGTATAGTTTCTTTGGAAACCATTAAATATGTGAAATATTGTGTATAGAGAATGAATACAATAGCACGGCAAGAGAACAACCATTACATGTAAGAGACGCGAGAAGACTCTAATAATTTGACCAAATAAGTTAGAAGAATTTTAGCGATAACGCGTTTAATTAGTGCACCCCAACTAAGCCTCTTTGGAATGGCTGCAAATATATTTATTAGATGAAGTGCGAGGGTGGAGCAAGGGTGAAGGCGAACGATTAGCGAGTAGGGGGTGGTTTATTTAGATGTTAGAGAACGATGTATGAAGGTTTTGTGCAGAAGAAGTAGAAGGATGAAGATATAGTGTAAGTTTATGTCTTTTGAAGATTGTGTGGAAGATGGGATAAGTTGACTGTGATCGATGGGGAAGTGAAGTAGAGAAGGGACACATGTGAGTGGAGAATGTAGAGATGCGAGAGAGATGCGAGAACTAAATGGAATATGCGTCTATTCATAATATTAGAGGTAGCACAAGAGCCATGCCATAGAAAAATTGGTCCAACAGCTACCTATTCCATACGGTATAATTCACATGTGTGTAGTTATACGATAAAAAGCCGTAAAAGAATACTTAAAGAGATTAATATATCACCTCCACTTTATCTATTGCAGTCATTATAACCCACACTTGCTCATTTACGATTAACTGTGATTGTACCAATAGACGAACTTTTGGTATCCCACAAAGGAAAATTTCAATAATGAGACGAGGTGACGTGCGGAGAAGTAACAAGACGAAAGTATCATCTGTTGAAGAGACACGCATTTTTCAATTGCATTTGACAGAATATGAACCCTCACAAGAAATTGACTTATTTGTCCACCAATAAAAGGACAACTAAACATTCTAACTACACAGGGCTTTTACATCATAGAACAGAAGAATCGATCTGTCTCCACATTTTTTTTTCATGCGCATCGAAGAGCTCGGCTATTCAATACTATAAAGAGGAGGTTTCACGTCACATTCGTTCCTATAAAAGTATAACTGTTACAATTCTCTAGGTACACAAAAGAGGAAGTCATGCATTCTTCCTTCACTTCAGCGTCACGTCACCATCAAGTATCAAGTACACTTCAAATACTACACTTACCACCACTAACCTCCACTAACCACACCACCTCATAAACATGAAACAAACTCAAATCAATAAGAAAAATGAACACCATCCATTCATCCACCCCCACTATAGTACCTCAATCTCAAATCGCAAATCTCCAATCTTCAATTAAATCGTACTCACCATCACCACCATCACCCAAGCTCACCCCAATTAAGACCCGTCTAAATGCTACACAAACCAATAAAATATCTCCTCATTCAATTTGACAACTTTCAACTCCTCTTCAATATATTCAAGGCATTACATTTAAAGCCACTATATTCAAGCCACTACCTTAAACTCAAGCCTCCTATTCAAAGCCATCTCCTATCTCCTCTCGGCATCGCTTCTATCTCTTTCTTCTTTTTCTATAAATAAACCTCAATTAAGGTAAGAAAAGAAAAATTCGATTCTAAGCCAAATCCATTAAACCCAAACACCAGACAGTATTGATCTGGGTAAAGTACAACCAAAAGCTAACTTAAAGTTATAGAAAACAAATAAAAACTCCCTGGAGATATCGTAACTCTACCCCTTCTTACTTGATATGTCTCACTATTATAATATCATACATAATCTGACGTACAGACCAAATACAATTGAGGCTGTTTGTTACCATCTTGAGAAAGTTTATTTTTGTTGTGTTTCGTAAACAAGAGATTTTTTTTTTTTGCCCGCACCCTCTCTCATATAAAGATGGCGATCCCGTTCGAAAAAGTTTTCATTGAAGACCAACCTATTTGTTCAATATAAGAAATGAGATCAGCTATTTATCTCCTTCCTTGCCTTTCGCTTATTTCATCTGTGTTGGCAGCTGACACTATCTTGTGTAGTGAGTCCAACCAATGTCCTGAGGACCAGCCATGTTGTTCTCAATTTGGACAGTGTGGTACTGGTACTTACTGTTTAGGTGGATGTGATGCCAGATTCAGTTATAACATTAGTGCTTGTATGCCTATGCCTATTATGAGCTCATTCCTGACTACCTTCGATGACACTGACAAAGTAAAGAATCAATACGGTTTCTTGGGTAACTCATCCGAAACTGATTGGATTTACAGTGGTAACGTTAACACTTCTAACAGTGCCACTCTTTTACAAATGCCAAAGAACTCGGGTGGTACTATCATTTCATCTACTAAATACTTGTGGTACGGAAAGGTCTCCGCCACATTAAAGACTTCCCACTTGCCTGGTGTGGTCACTGCCTTCATTTTGTTCTCCAACGTCCAAGATGAAATCGATTTCGAATTCATCGGTAACAACTTGGAAGAAGCACAATCTAACTATTACTCTCTTGGTCACTTGAACTATACCAACTCCAAAAACTCCACTTTATCTGACACTTTCCAAAACTACCACACCTACGAAATCGACTGGGCTGAAGACCAGATCACTTGGTCTATAGATGGTAAAGAAGTCCGTAACTTGAAGAAGTCTGATAAGTGGAACTCTTCGACCAACAGATTTGACTACCCACAAACCCCAGCTAGAATCCAATTCTCTTTATGGCCTGGTGGAAATGCCACCAACCAGCCAGGTACCATTGCATGGGCTGGTGGTGCCATTGACTGGAACGCTCCAGACATCAAGAACCCAGGTTACTACTACGCATACTTGCAAAACGTCACTGTTGAAGCTTACGACTACCCTAAGAACTTGCAAAAGGTTGGTAACTCCAAGAATGGTGACTACGTCAACTTTGTCTACAACTCGTCTACTGGTAACTCCGATGACGTTGCTTTGACCAACGCCAAGACTTACCTTGGAGACTTTGACTCTACTGGACTTGACCCAAACAATGACAAGGCTGAACTGTCTTCTTCTTCTTCTTCATCATCTAGCAAGAGTTCTAGTTCCTCTTCCGGCTCGAAGGGTGGATCTAAGACACAATCTTCTACCTCAAAGTCTACCAACACTGCTGCTGGTAACCCAGGTGCTGCTGGTATTGCTCCACAACAAAACCAAGACGACAGCGGCAACGGTGGTGCTGCTACTTCTTTAGCTACCACTGTCACTGGTTTCATGCAGAACACTAAGGCTACCACTGGTGCTACAGCAACTGGTACCAATTCTGCTAACCAAGCCGCAGGCGCCGGAACTACTGGCGTGGTTGGTATCGCAGGTGCTGTCTTGCTTGCCCTCGGCTCATTCCTCTCTTAAGAGTTGAAGTATTATGTTCGTAATGTTTTAAATTTAATTTGCATTTTAAAATAGAACCGTTTTTGTAAGTTCACTTGAAGTGATGTAGAAAATGAAACCACAGTCAGTTCTGTATACGTAAGAAAGCAAATGTTGATCCAAGAACTAAAAGCAAGTTTGCTTCCTAATTTGATGACGACCATCTTCAAGCTGCAACCTGAATAGCTTATTTGAAAATAACTGCATACATCTTCTGATAAGGTAAGAACCAACCTATTCAAGTTCGTTTAAACTACGTACTAGCAAATATAAGAATTCAACTTCTTGGAGCAAATCCAGTGTTTACAAGGAAATAGATTCTACAAATATCCTCTTTATTGGTTATTAACGGACACAGGGGCTAGATCCCATTTGTTGGAGGCGTTTTATTAGCTTCTGATCGAATTGTACACTACTACTAAATGCTACCCCCAAATCGCCAAAAAAAAACAAACGCCAGCTTATGTACGATAAGTAGATTCCAAATTTCAAGTAAAGTACTGGTAAATATATTTACTCATAAGCATTTGCAGAGAACAATTCGGTACCTTCTCGAATCAGCGGTTTAATCACAACTCAACTCGTTCTTGCATTCAAGTGAGTGACTTCCCTTTTAGGACGAAATTTTGCAGCCAAAAACAAAAGAAGGTGAGAATTTACGAGGAGTATAGAGAAACCAGTGATGTAATGACTTTAGGTTCATTACAAGTTAGTCAAAATGGGTCCCAACCTATAGCTAGAATATTCATAACTTGAGTAATAGAAGTATGAGTGACTTTCGAAATATCTCGTGGAATCTAAAGCCAGCGAATGGTTTTCCTGGACAAGCAATTACTCTTAAGAGAAGCAACTTCAAGGAAAGGCTTAAAACTGATACTACTCCTTGAAGTTGTAGTGCTTGTCACAGGTAAAGATAAAAATTAACAACACTTTGAATATTAAAAGACAACGCATGAATCTTCAGCTTATGTTTTTTTTTTTTTATATAAAAAAATACAACAGGAAAGAATAGCCAAGTAGATCCACATCGCAATCTCCAAGATTGAAGAAGTAAGGTGCACTGAAGAATTCAATATTCAACAAGCTTACCAAGCTCGTTAGCTAGAGGTAAAAAAGTAAAAAAGAAGCTCCGCGACGGGGAATTGAACCCCGGTCTACCGCGCGACAAGCGGTAATTCTAGCCACTAAACTATCACGGACTTTTCTGAAAAATTATCTTTCTGATGAATTTTGATCGTAGCACCGACTAGAACTATCGAGTCCCTTCACTCATGTTCAAGAGCTCTACTACGAATTTGAATGCTACGAGTAATACCAAACTGAATGTGCGGTCAAAGCGGTACTTTCACCATGAAAATTAATTGTTCAGAGCTAAGGGTAGAACTCTGCTCTAATTTATTTGCAGCCAATGTTTGGTGCTCATATTTATAGTGAACAATTCAACTGAATAGGGTGGGAGATCAAAGAATTGTATAATGCTACTAGTTAAGAGGTGAAAGTTTCAAAGTTATGAGATTATACTTTGCAGTTTACATACATTAGATAGTACAATAATCATCTTGAGGTTACTTCACTTTAAAGTAAATAATTGTAGTCTATTTATACTGAATCTAAATATAACATTTCACCATGTAAAAGAAGGCTATCACTATGCCCAATCTGACTTACACTAAAGTCTCTAGTGTCTTGTGCCACTTCCCATTCTCTAGCTACGGTTGTCTACATTTTCTAATAACATCTCAAATTCCCCCACACACATACACACAATCATAAACACTTTTATTCACTACTCAACCAACACAATTAATAATAGTTATCATCAACAACCAAAATAATAATCATCTTCTCGTCCAAAAAATCACATCTACAAACACAAACCTACCATCAGCACTTTATTCCGCTATCATCGACTCCCACAAACTCCCAACAACTCCGTCCCTCTCTCATTTCTCACCACTTAAGTCACATGACCAACCAACTTTTCAACCGCGTGTCATTTTTGTTCATTTTTTATTCAACAACAGCATCAGTATCCAACCATGAAGATGCTAACTAAGTTTGAGTCCAAGTCTTCCAGGGCTAAAGGCGTAGCCTTCCACCCTACTAGACCTTGGGTTCTTGTGTCTTTACATTCACTGACTATTCAATTGTGGGATTATCGTATGGGTACTTTGATTGATCGTTTTGAGGATCATGTTGGTCCAGTAAGAAGTGTTAATTTCCATCCTACTCAGCCATTGTTTGTTTCAGGAGGTGACGATTATTCGATTAAGGTTTGGTCATTGAACACTCGTAAGTGTATTTTCACTTTGAATGGTCATTTGGATTACATTCGTAACGTTAGTTTCCATCACGATTTGCCTTGGATCATTTCGTGTTCTGATGATCAAACCATCCGTATTTGGAACTGGCAGAACCGTCAAGAGATTGCCTGTTTGACTGGCCACAACCATTATGTTATGTCTGCTCAGTTTCACCCTAAGCAAGATCTCATTGTTTCTGCTTCGTTGGATCAAACTGTCCGTGTTTGGGATATTTCAGGTTTGCGCAAGAAACATTCTGCTCCAACAGGTGCAGCAAGACTGTTTGAAGATCAGTTACAGAGACAACAATTACCTCAGCAAGACATCTTTGGAAACGTCAACGCAATTGTGAAGTACGTTTTGGAGGGCCACGACAAGGGAGTCAACTGGGCTTCTTTCCACCCTACCTTACCATTGGTTGTATCTGCCGGTGATGATCGCGTTGTGAAATTATGGAGAATGAGCGACACCAAAGCTTGGGAAGTCGACACATGCCGTGGACACACGGGTAACGTCTTGAGTGCTGTATTCCACCCTCACCAAGACTTGATTTTATCTGTTTCTGACGACAAAACGATCCGTGTATGGGATCTTAACAAGAGAACTCCAATCAAACAATTCAGAAGAGAGAATGACCGTTTCTGGCTAATTGCTTCTCACCCAACAATGAACTTGTTTGCAACTTGTCACGACAATGGTGTGATGGTTTTCAAATTGGAAAGAGAACGTCCAGCTCACGCCATTTTCCAAAACAGATTGTACTTTGTCAACGCCGAAAAGCAAGTCCAATCCTTTGACTTTACCAAGGGCGAACTGCTGTTACCAATGCTCTCACTCAAGAAGATTGGCAAGCCATGGTCGTTTATTCGTAGCATGTCGTACAACCAATCTGACAACTCGATTTTGGTATGCCACGGTGAAGGCGAAGGAAGCGGATACGCTTTAATCCAATTGCCAAAGCACGTAACTGGTGCAATTGAACCTGCTGACGTCCGTCTGGGTGAAGGTAACTTTGCCTGCTTCATCTTGCGTAACAGATTTGTCACCTTTGTCAAGTCCACCAAAACCTTGCAAGTTAGAGACACCAACAACAACATCACCAAGACAATCCAATTAGACCTGTCTGTTCTTGACGTATTGTCTGGAGGTTCTAGCCGTGTTTTGCTTGTCAAGGCACACTCTGTAGTCAGCTACGACCCACAACAAAAGAAGGAATTGGCCGAACTTAGTGTCAACAATGTCAAGTATGTTTCTTGGTCACTGGATGGACAATACGTTGCTTTCCTTTCGAAGCACACCATTACCATTGCCACTAAGGACTTGAAGTTGGTGACCTCGATGCATGAAACCATCCGTATCAAGTCTGCTGCTTGGGACGACTCTGGAGTTTTGTTGTACTCGACATTGAACCACATCAAGTATACCTTGTTGAACGGAGACAATGGAATCATCAAGACCTTAGCCAACACTTTGTATGTTGCACGTATTGCACTGGGTGTAGTATACTGTTTGAACAGATCTGGTCAAGTTGAGGCTGTTGAGATTGACCCTACTGAATACCGTTTCAAGAAGGCATTGGTCAACAAGAACTTCAATGAAGCTTTGAGAATTATCAAGAACTCTAACTTGGTTGGTCAAAACATCATTGGATACTTGCAAAAGAAGGGTTACCCAGAAGTTGCTTTGCAGTTTGTGCAAGACCCAGAGACCAGATTTGAATTGGCTTTGGAGTGTAGTAACTTGCAGGTTGCCTTAGAACAAGCTAAGGTATTAGACAATGCTAAGATCTGGGAGAAGTTGAGTGAAGAAGCTTTGAACCAAGGTAACTTGGACATTGTTGAATTCGCCTACCAACAGTTGCACTTGTTTGAGAAGTTGTCTTTCCTTTACTTGTACAAGGGAGACTCTGGAAGATTGAACAAGATGACCACGATTGCTGAGCACCGTGGAGATGTTTCTGGATTGTTGCAAAACACCTTGTACAACAATGATGTCAAGAAGAGATGCGAGGTTTACATCCAAGGCGGAATGTTACCTTTGGCGTACACATTGGCTAAATCGAATGGATTAGAAGAGTTTGCTAGCAAGATCTTGGAGGAAGCTGGTGTTGAAGCAAAGGACGTTGTGTTACCTGAATTGGGTCAAGTTGTCCCATTGCCACAACCATTAGCTGAACCAATTGCTAACTGGCCTGTTAAGGAATCTTCATTGTCATTCTTTGAGAATGCCTTGTTGAATGGACAGGTTGAACAATTGTCACTCGAAGACGAAGACAAGTCGTTGACACTTGGTGGTGCTGACGAATTTGAGTCTGCTGCTGAAGAAGACGAGGATGAGGCTGGTGGCTGGGGCTTGGATGACGAGCTCGATATCGGCGAAGACGAGGTTATTGCTAGTTCTGAATTGGCTGGCGATGAAACTGTGGAGGTTTCGAGCGGAGGTGCTGATGGTGAGATTGCACACTGGCTCAGGAATGCCAAGACACCAGCTAGTTATGTTGCTAGTGGTGCATTCGAACAAGCTGCATCGTTGTTGAACAAACAGGTGGGTGTAGTTGCGTTTGAACCATTAAGAGCACGTTTCTTAGAGGTTTACCTGGCTTCGAAGGTTGGATTGGCTGGTGTTGACAACTTGCCTGCAATGAAGGACTATGTTCGTGCAGACAATGATGAGGACAACCCTAACAAATTCAAGCCACTCGTTCCAGGTTTCGAGACCTTGGAGGAGCAATTGGGACTTGGGTTCAAGCAATTCAAGGCTAACCAGTTACCAGAGGCTATTGCTACATTCAGAAGTATCATCTATACTATCACAGTGATTACTGTGGAAACGGATGAGGAAGAATCCAAGTGTAAGGATATCTTGACGTTGTGTCGTGAATACATTTTGGGTTTGCTGATTGAGTTGGCACGTCGTGGTGTGGATGCTGACGATGTGAAGCGTAACTTGGAGTTGGCAGCATACTTCACTAGAGCACAGTTGCAGACACCACACAAGGTGAATGCATTACAGGTTGCAATGACCCAATCGTTCAAGAACAAGAACTATGCTAGTGCATCGTACTTTGCAGGTGAGTTATTGAAGATTGTTACGTCAGGACCTAGAGCAGATCAAGCTAGTAAGTTGAAGTCGAAGGCAGACTCAATTGCCCATGATGCTATTGAGATTGACTTTGATCCTTACTCAGAGTTTGATATTTGTCCTGCAACCTTCACACCAATCTACAGAAGCGATATTGCCGTTTCTGAGGCATTGGTGGGAGCCAGATACAAGTCTGAGCAAAAGGGTAAGGTGTGTCTGATTACCAAGATATCGTTGATTGGGGCACCAGCTTCAGGATTACGTATTAAGGGTTGAGATTGTTTGAGTAGAGGTATAAAAATGTATAAGAAGATCAATTGTTTTAGGATGTAGATGAAGATATGAGACAAGGTACCAAGTCAATTTGTTGAGCATTGAAGGATATCAAGGTGAGCGCTTTAACAAAACACAACAACGTTTGTACATACAAAGCCTTGACATTGATTTAATATTTCAAGTTACGATAATCTTTCCGAGTGTCGGAACCTCCCAGGTGAAAATGCCATAGGAAGAGAAAGCAAACATTACAACGTAATCGTAATAAAGTAGAAACTACTTTCTAATTGATTACAGAATTGGTTGATGAATATATATACATACGTATACATATGTTTAATGAAATTCAAGTAATGTCTTGGATTATCAAACATACCAATTTTTCACTGATCTCAATATTAAACAAAATCGTCTGTAGATTGAATTGCAAGAGTAATGAACTAAAACATACAACACAACACAGCACAACACTACAATTGTTTCACAATAAAACAACCCTAATAAATCAATCAACTCTATTATTAATTTGTGGTCCAAACAAGTAATCACTCATCATCTTCCCCTGATCATATCTCATCATATTCACCTTCAGAATCGTATACAATCAACATAACGTGAATCCAAAATCAGAACTTCTTATCTAAGTTCATATTCCCGTAATAACCGTATCAAACCAATCATAAATTACAAACCAATCATCATCACAACATCAATATTTAAACCTACGATGAGAAATACAACTCTCAGTAATAGAATAGTATACTGCTACCAATAAACACCCCCGCAAAGATCGCTCTGCGCACCTCCTCCTCATCGTTCTCTCTTCGTCTGCCGCTTCTTTTTTTGGCCTTGGAATCTGAAAAAAAAAAAAAAAAATCAACAACTCCACCATGTCTAAAGAAGCGGCACTTAAGCTTAAGGATGAAGGGAATGCGTATTTGAAGGCTCAGAAGTATGATGATGCTATTGAGTCTTATACTAAAGCTATTGAACTCGATTCTTCGAATGCAGTTTTTTATTCAAACCGAGCTCAAGTCCATATTAAGTTAGAGAGTTATGGATTAGCTATTCAAGATTGTGACCTGGCACTTGCAGTAGATCCTGAAATGATTAAAGCGTACTATAGAAAGGGTGTTTCTCAGATGGCTATTTTACAATATAAAGAAGCCCAAGGTAATTTTAAGACTATTCTTAAAAAGATTCCTGGAGACCGTCTTACTCTTGCTAATCATACACAATGTGTCAACTATTTGAGAAGACAAGCATTTGAAAAAGCTATTGCTGGAGATGATAAGGTCTTAGTGATCAATACTGTTGACTACGAAGGAGTTCCTGTTGAAAAATCATGGACTGGCCCTACCTTGGATGTTAAGGCTACTAAAGAAAACGACGACATCAAATTGAAAATTGAAGGATTGGATGTAGACTACCTCAAGTACATGATAAAGATCTTCAAAGAAGGCGGAAGATTACCTAAAAAACATGTCTTTGCTATAGTGGCTAAAGTATATGAGTTATTCAAGATTGAAAACACCATGACTGAGATCACTTTACCACACACTAAATTACAAAATGGAGACAACAAGGATGAGATTCTTTTAGAAGGAGGACGTAAATTAACCGTGGTTGGTGACACTCATGGACAATTCTACGACGTACTCAACTTGTTCTCTAAATTTGGTCATGTACTGGAAGAACACATATACTTGTTTAACGGAGACTTTGTTGACAGAGGTTCTTGGTCGTGTGAGGTTGCATTATACTTGTACGTTCTTAAAATACTCTTCCCAAAGTCTGTTTACATTAATAGAGGAAACCACGAGACAAGAGACATGAACAAAACATACGGTTTTACTGACGAATGTGAACATAAATACTCTAAAAAGATCTTTGACTGTTTCACAGAGTCGTTTGGCGCCTTACCTTTGGCCTCGTTAATTAACAGATCATATTTGTGTATGCATGGAGGGTTATTTTCAGACGACAAGATCACATTAGAAGACATCAAACTCTACAACAGATTCCCTCTGCTGGGAAACACACAACCCCCAAGAGAAGGAATTGCTATGGAATTACTTTGGACAGACCCACAACCTGGACTCGGACGTGCTCCATCCAAGAGAGGTATTGGAATGCAATTTGGACCAGATATCACTGAACGTTTCTGTTTGACCAACAAAATCCGTAAAGTGTTGAGATCACACGAAGTAAGAATGGACGGTGTTGAAGAAGAACATAAGGGAAGATTGATAACAGTATTCAGTGCTCCAAACTACTGTGACTCGACAGGAAACTTGGGAGGTGTGGTACATTTCACAGAAAACGAAAAGTACGACGCAGAAGCAGATGATGGTGAAGGATACAGAAATGTAGAAGACCCAAATTGCCCATGGAACTTGGAAATAGAGAAGTTCTCGGCAGTACCACACCCAGACTTAAAGCCAATGGCTTATAACAAAGGAGGGTTTGGATTTTAGAATATGCTATAGATTGTTAGACTTTAATGTATATACATTCATGATACGTGGATACTAATATGGAAAGGATTGTAGAGGAGCAAAGATTGGGAAAGGATTGAAGACGTGTTAAAGTTAGCTTATGTAGAAGTGTTGAGATTGTGGTTTCAGTGCAATTGCTCTCTCTCTTCTTAGGTGCTTGATCACACTGAAGAACATGATTGATTAAGGATCTTCTAACGTTTCTAGAATAATGTAATTTTATAAAAGAGCTACAGATTACGTATCAATACGTTTCAATATAATTTCCTAACTCTTGTATGAGTAATAATCGATGCCTCTTTCAGTTGATTCAAGAACCTTTAAAACATGAGCAATTTTTCAGATCTTTAAAATAATCAATTGCAATAGAAATGAAGTCAACATACACCAACCAAGTAGATGATGATGACACTCCAGATGAGTGGGATCAGAGGATAATGAACACTGGGTGCCATGAGGAGAACTTGAAATTACAATTGTGCCATGCAGACACAGGAGATTGGAGAAAGTGTCTTGTTGAAATGGCTGCGTTTAGAAAGTGCTGGGACGCAAACAAGAATAACGAGAGGACAGAGACTGTTAATATGAACCTGAAGTGAAAATATTGTGTGTAATGAATTATTTTCATGTGAGGCATTGATTACTGGTGAATTTATAACCTGTTTCATGGGCTTGAGTGAACAGAATAAGTTATCAAAATGAATATCAAGTGGATATCAAATGGAATACCACAATAACGTTAAAAGACTGAATGAAAGTGGTTTAAATACTTTAAGAGTACTGTAAGTAGGTTTAATGGGACTGTAAATAGAAAGAGTTGATTGCTTAGTTTAATGTAAATGAAATCCTAGAATTATAATCTGTAGCAATCTGGTTAATCATATTGGATAGACATTTTGGTTAATCATATTGGTTAATCATATTGGTTAATCATGTTGGTTACATATATTGAAAAACTTTGGTTATCCTAGTTAAAAGGTTTCGTTCTTACTGGTGAATCTTGGTTACAACTAGTGAAGAGAGGAGAAAGAGAAGAGAAGCAGAGTGGTAGTTAGTTTGTGGGATAGTTTGTAGGAGGTTTGTTTCAGTATCTGTATTCTCTAATCGTACGATGCATACAAACACAGGACCAAGCAATCCTCATTAAGAAGACCAAGCAGTTTACTTGATGTGTATACATTCATGGTCAATATACATACTGGACATATTTGAAATCGTCCCATTATTCTACCGTTTGTTATGCTTCTTTAGATCGCTTCATACCACTCTTTTTGTATTCATCTTGATTCCATCAATGTAAATGTACTCTTCAATATTCACAAAATGTAAGGCTCTCAACAAATACAATCTTCATACTATAGATTAACCATGACCTCAATCCATCTTAACATCCACCTCACCCTAAACCTCACATTTAAACTCTTTTGTATTCACTCTACTCACTATATCAGTGTTATCTTATTGTGAAAAATAAAACAAACAAATGCAACTAATACATGGACAACATCCCCAATTTGTCACACGACTCAACTCAAGACTCCTCTATACTGCTAGTCAGTTCACAATTTATACATCAACTCCAATCAAACCAAATTCATGAACCAGATGAGAATGAAATCGAAAGTTTGAGTGAAACTGAAGAGGAACAGAATGAACCAAGAGGATATTCAGTATTACATGGAAAACGGTATCTGAGTGAAGAGGAATTTCAAGCAGAGCTTGAGAAACTTAAAGTAGCAAGTACTCTCAAGTTCAAAAACAAATGGGAAGAGATCCTTGCAAAGTATTCTACTGTTGATGATGCAACTCAAAGTGACGAAATCGATTTGGCAACAGGAGAGATTATAACAGACAACGGACACTTGAAGCTGTTGGAAACAACAGAAAGTGTTGTGGGTGGAGTGGTGGTTACCAACAATATATGGGGAATGCAATGGGATAAACTCGACTCGAACCAAAGAACTAAGGAACTGAATAATAGGAAAAGGAAACAAGAATTGAAGCACAAGTTGAAAACCCAACTACGGTTTCACAACAACATTCAACTACCTAAAGAAAATAATAGTGATGTGGAAATAGCTCCTTTGGACTTTCTCTTATTGGACCCATCTCCAACAAAAAGACAATTCCTGCCTTCAAAATCAAGTCCTATACCACAGGATACCTTATTGGATTTATCACCAACTAATGGAAACATCCCACAATCTACACCAGAACTGTCACCATTAAAAAAGAAGAAGAGAAGAAATGAAGAGAAACCTAGTAAACCAGAAAGACAATTGCACTTGGAAACAAGAGCGGAAAACGATGTATTTGAAGAAGAATACCTGATCATCACTGATTCTTCAGTTTTAGGTTTACCCAACTATACTTTAGAACTTTACAACTGTGCATTTGATCACTGCTATTATTGTACTGGGAATAAATCAATGTACCAGCTGCACCTTTTAGAAAGCCACCAAATAGAATTGGCCATATTAAGGTACCCTATAGATGTTTCCATAGAAGAAAACAAGAGTATCAGCTCAGAAGAAGAATCGAAGCTAAGGGAAATCTTCCCTCTCCAGTACCCATTACCCAGAACCAACATTTTAAAATGTGACAAAAGAATTAATGGAACTAGGTGTACTAAATTCTTTGCTCATATGGATGATTTAAGAAAACACAGGGAACTAGAAAAATGTTCTTTGAAGAAACCTGTACTTGTATGTCCTGTTTTAGGCTGTGGGTTTATAACTGATGGAGGATTCGATGAATGGAAATTACATTTAGTTACTAGTGGACATATTTTAGAACCAAAGAATGACAAGTATGGAACCACAGTGAAGAATAACCAATCATTACTATACGATGAGGAAAGTAGAAAGAAAATATTGGAAGCGGATTATACAAACGTGGAAATTAGCGACTTATTTTCTGAAACAGATGAAGATATTGAGCTTGATGAAGTCCCAAAATCAAATGCTCAAGCTAAACATGAAACCCCACAACTCAAAACCATTCCCAAACTTGAGTCGAAGATTCCAAAATTAACGAAAGAAATTAAACCCAGCATACCTAAACGTGAGAATGTTTCACCCAGTGTGTCTCCTATACGAAAAATATCAATTAATATTGTACCAAAGCTTCATGACGACACTGAAGCTTATGAAATTCCAAGTGAAGAGGAAGGGTACAAATCGATTGAGGAGTTCTTTAATGAAGAGAAAGCACTTTGAAGAATAAGAATGAGAAAAGTAAATAGCATTAATAGATGAGGCAGAAGTAACTGACTATAAAACCGTTTTAGTTTGATATTAATCCAATTATATAGCATTACATTGGACATAATATACCAGCAATAATAATACAATCTTGTAATCAAATAAATGATACTACATCCTTCACGACTATTTTGTCTAATTCTATTTACAATAATGGTTTTATTTAAGCAGCAACAGGTTCTTCATCGCTAGGCTTTGGGTCTTTTGGTTTACCCTTGAAAGCGTCTCCCTTAATATACTTGTCGAATGCATCGTTTCTTTCAGGGAATGGTCTTGGTCCCACAAGTCTAATCATATCTTCTCTTGTTAAGACTTCCTTCTTATGTAACTCTTCAGCAACTATATCCACCAACTCCAACTTCTCAGTCAATAACTTATGGCATGAAACGTACGCTTCGTCGATTAATCTCTTCACTTCGGAGTCGATTATACGTGCGGTGTCTTCAGCATAGTTGTTGTGGATCTTTAACCCTCCTTGAGCCGACTCATCGCCAGAGTCATATGTAATACTTCCCAACTTTTCAGACATTCCAAGTTTCAATACCATTTGTTGTGCCATTTGGGTGATCTTTTTGAAATCGTCCAGTGCTCCACTTGTAACAGTGTCAAAGTGCAACTCTTCACTAACTCTTCCACCCAAAGTCATGATCATTCTGTGTACGTATTGATCCTTCGAGACAAGGTATTGATCTTTAGGTAAGTATTGGGCATATCCAAGGGCACCTTGACCACGTGGAATAATCGATACCTTCACCAATGGATCAGCATACTCGAGGAACCAACCGCAAATAGCGTGGCCAGCCTCATGGTAAGCAACCGTTTTCTTTTCTTCTGGGTTCAATACACGGGATTTCTTTTCCAAACCAGCAATCACACGTTCGATAGCCAGTTCAAAGTGGTGCACGTCCACAGAAGTAGCATCTTCTCTTGCAGCAATTAAAGCACCTTCATTACAACAGTTGGCAATGTCGGCACCAGCAAAACCAGGAGTCAATGCACTTAATCTACCAGCCAAGTTTTCAATAGCTTCTGCCTTCAATTCTTGGTACTTGCTAAAGTCAACATCTTTTTGGTGAGCCTTGATATCTTCGTCAGCTTTAAGTGTCAATTTCGACAAGTGCACCTTGAAAATGGCTTTACGTCCTTCAACATCAGGAACGTCAATAGAAACATGTCTATCGAATCTACCAGGTCTCAACAATGCTTTATCCAAGATATCTGGACGGTTAGTACCTGCAAGAACAACAACATGGTCTGAGCTTTCGAAACCATCCATCTCAACCAACAACTGATTCAATGTGTTTTCTCTCTCATCGTTACCTCCCATTTTACCGTTTCCACGTTCTTTACCAATGGCATCGATCTCATCTACAAAGATAATGGCAGGTGCCATGTCACGAGCAGTCTTGAACAAGTCACGAACACGCAGAGCACCAACACCAACAAACATCTCCACGAATTCTGAACCTGAGACAGATAAAAATGGAACACCAGCTTCACCAGCTGTGGCCTTGGCCAAAAGGGTCTTACCTGTTCCCGGAGGTCCAGACAAAATTGCACCTCTTGGGATCTTAGCTCCTAATTTTTCATATTTCTTTGGGTCTTGTAAGAATTTGACGAATTCCATGATTTCTTCCTTCGATTCTTCACATCCAGCAACATCCTTAAACTTGATCTTAACTTCTGTTTCTTGATTGAACAATTTAGCCTTCAGCTTTCCAATCTTGAAGATTCCACCTGGGCCACCACCTCCAGCACCACCTCCCATCAGGCTTGCTCTTCTAATAGTAAGATACCACAAACCTCCAATCAATAACATCGTTGGTAAGATAGGTAATATATAGTTAAGCCACAGGCCTCTTTCTTCATAAGCAATAGGCAATCTTTGATCAACAGGAATATCCAACTTCTCTTGAATATTTTTCATTTCTTCTTCAAAAAACTCGACAGATCCAATTGTGAAAACTACAGCAGGGTTACCTTTGGAAGTTTGGAACGTCTTGTCAGATACAGCACCTTGAATCAATTCGGCTTCTACTGCGAATTTGTTAATGACAGTTAACTTAGTAACCAATCCCTTTTCGACATAGTTGGTCTTGAAATCCTGGAACGATAATTCATTCTTTTCCTTACTATTCAGAAATACCCACAATGCAACTAAAACAGTGAAAAGTGTTGATCCAACAGCAAACATAATGATTTGGTTCTGGTTAAAGTTATATATCTTCAAATCATCTGGATTGGAATTAGGATACTTCTTTTTCATTTGCTTTTTGATTTCCTCACGGATATCCTTCTCATCTTGAGACATCTTCTTCTCTTTTTCTTTCTTGGACTCTTCATTATCTTGGTCCTTCTTCTCTTGGTTTTGGTCCTTCTTGTTCAGGTTCAACATAGTTTGTGAATACCTAAACATTGAACGATTCAGTAAGGAAAAAGACCTTACTGAATTCAAAGGTGAACTCCGCACCATTGGTCTCCATGGCGCTATGGATGTCCTCGCCACCAGTCTAAATAGCGATCTGGTTGCAATCATTGGTTTATGGAGTTTAAAAGTTGGAATTTTTCGAACTTTTGCCTTCGTTTCGCGCACGTGAATTGAACTTTGGAGTGGATTGAAAGAGTGAAGAAGAATGTGCAAGTTGAGCTGGTTGAGCTGCGAGCTGAGTAGCTAAGAGAAGGAATAAGTGGTTAGAGATAGTGGGAAATCTGATTGTAAAGTGGAAATTTATATGAAGTAGTGGAATTCAGTTTAATTGTCTTACTTTAAGATTGAAATCGTAAGGTAAATTTGGTAGAAGAAATCCAAGTACATTAGAAGTCAATTTCTATAAAGTGAACAAAGAGAAGCACAAGATAACCGAATCATAAATAGTACAGTCAAAAGAAGCAAAACTTATAAGCTGTTAAAGCTTGAATGAATTCATGAATTCATTAGAGAGCTAAACAATAGAATTCACAGGATATTAGAGCCAGATCTCTCCGCTTCTCAAATCAACTACTCTACTAGTCTTCAAAAAAAACACAACCTTTAAGAAGACTCCAGGTGCTTTGAATAATCCATTGTATCTCCATATCTTCAGTAATTATCAATTAAAAACATCATTATACTACAGTTCTATAAAAATAAGTGCAGTTTCACCAATTTGCCTTACGTGAGTTGACAAACTCATCCCACGAAGTCTCGCATATCTTGAGGAATTTCACCTTTTCTTTCGCCAACCAATCGTCTGACTTAGGGCTTGGTGATTTCGAAGGAGATTTCGAAGGTGTTTTTTTAGGTTGTGGTGCAGACTTAACTTCAGGTGTGGATTCAGATTCAGGTTCTTTTGATTTGGTAGAAGTGTTTGAATCCTCAGTAGAAGTTTCAGGTTCCTTTGGTTCTGTCGATTCTTCCTTCTCTGGAGAGGTCAGTTTCTGTTCGCTCTCCAGGTCCTTTCCTGCTTCACTCTTCATCTCATCCTCAATTGCTCCATCTTCAACTTCTTCTTCTTTGTTGAAGATTCTGAAGTTGAATATACTTTCGTTCATCAAGTTGATACTTCCAAAGATTTCACCGTTTTTGACAGATGAGGAAGGTTGTTGGGTATACTGTTGTTGTTGTGCTTGGTAATATCCACTGTTTGCTGGGGTAACTCCTGAGTTTGGGTAGTAGTACGGGTTTACCTGTGGTGCATAGTGTTGTGGTGCCGGCTGCGCTGCAGTCGGTTGCAGGGCTTGGTCAATAGGCTCTTGCTTGTACTTCTCTTGCATTTCTCGTACTTCTTCCTCAGATACAGGCAAACGATCGTCATCTGCTTCTTCCTCTTCTTCTGGTTGTTTCTTCTTTTCGAAGAATTCACGTTGCGCCAGTAATGGTTGTGACAGGAGTGGTGCTGTGCGCGTAAAGTCTCCGTGGTAAACGTCTGTTACAGAAAGTGTCTTTTTGTCTCCATTTGGAGCAGTTCCTGAACCATTGTGGACCATGCCACTGCTACTGTTGCCTTGTTGGTTCACAAAGGTAGGTGGTGCAGGAATTGGGCCACCACCAGGTGTTCTTCTGACTCCTCCAGGAAAGTATTGTGAAGTACTTGTTGAAGGTACGATTCTTACTCTTCTTTGAGGGGTGATTTGAGTAGGAACCTGTTGAGGATGAGGCTGTTGACCTTGAGGGTGGGCATGGTATTGTGAAGGTGGGAATGAAGAATACGTGACTTGCGTGTTAGGCATAGGTCGGTACTGTCTTCTTTTCACCGGTGCGTTATAGTAATAGTTTCCTACTTGGTATACTGGTGCAGGAGCCTGGGGAACTTGGTACGCAACTTGGTATTGAACAGGTCCGTAGCCTGGTTGGTAGGCTTGTTGATGTTGTTGTTGGATTGGTTGAAGTTGATGTTGTGGATGTTGTTGGATGACGCGTCTGTGTGGGAAATGAGCTCCTGTTGATGTAAACGGGAACCTATGACCTGGTCTCAAGGGTGCCGAGTGGATCAGTGGTGGTGGTGCGGCTGCAGCTGCAGCAGCTGCTGACGTCGTCGCCAGGACGTTGCCAGCGTCCGCTGAAATCGTCAATGGGGTTGGGATATTGTCACGTTTCAATCTTTTTGCTGTTGTTGGTGTTGATAATCTATCCAAGTCGTCGAGTACATTAGCCTTAACCTTCTGTTCTTCGATTTCACCAGTTTTTTCATCTTCTTGTTTGGCGTCGTTTTCCAGGTCGTGCAGTTCATCCAGCACATTCAGTTCGTTCAATTCTTTTGAATCCTTTTCACTCAGTTCTTTGAATTTACCAGATTCTACTGCACTATTAGGAACTGAGTTCAGGGCCGAATTAGGAGCAGAACCTGATTGTCTGGCTGCAATCAAGTACCTCTGTTGCTGTTCGATTTTCTGTGAAATCTTGACGGTACTTTCCATCTCTTCATTCAAAGGAGGAAGTCCTGGACTCACAATACGTAAAGCGACGTTTGAATTATCAGTCGCTCCCAAGTTAAGCGACTTAGGCCTATGTCTCTTCTTAGGAGATGCGGTCGACATATCACTAGTTCTGATTCAAGCTCTGTGTCTATGTCTGGTCTCAAGTTCTCTGGTCTCTCTCTCCCTCTTGGCAATGAATGTATTGTCTGAAATGAACCAACTCTAATTACAAAGGGGAATGAAAAATGTGGGAACACACAAACAATAACAATCAAAACCCTGGTCAAGAGGTGACTTCAGAATTGTTTTGTTTTGTTTTGTACTTTTGCCGAGCTGCAAATACAGACGCCCAACTCCTAGTCCCGTCCAAAGAGGAGTGTTGTTTCTGGAGAATTCAGATCTAAAACAGCCAACCACCACAAAAAGTCAACAAAGGTGGTTGTAATTTGAGGGTAAAAAAAATTGGGTTATTCTATCGAAGACAAAGGATGGAAATGTCCTGGTATATATAGAGTTGCGGAACGAGAAACCGTGTGTAGGAGATGTGAGCGAACGAATTTTGCGGTGTTACGACGATAAGCGGATATTATTAGTTGTTGTGTGTGTAGAGTATATATTAAATGGTAGTTAATGGGTGGGTGGTTGGGCTTTCTTGTGAGGAGGTGTTTCAGATTCGTAAGGTGTGGTTTGTGCGTCGAACAATGGACCATGTGAATATTACTATAGTTTGTAGTGTTGAGAGGTGTGAAGTGTGTCTTGAGTGTTGTCAGAGTTGTCAGGGTTGTCAGGGTTGTCAGGGTTGTCAGAGTCGTGAGTGTTATTAATTTGGGTTTATCATAAATGCATTGTTTGGTCATACTATGTCATATATATACATACATATATATATATGTATATGTATGTACATGTGTGTATGTAGGACCTTAAATATATACAAGAAGAACGTGTGGCTCATACCAGTCCAATGTTTAATGTTTGTACCTGACTAATTTCTATTAATGAGGTGCCGTATACTTTATTCTAAGAAGACGAATTGACGAGAGATTCAATAAATACAATCGTAAAGTATATATATAAATTGTGCTTGGTAAATCTCTTTTTGAAAAATGATGAAGACAATTCTGATCTTCAAAAACTAAAACAGATAAGAATTATCATTGGACAACATTTCTATTTAATCATCCGATGACACGTTAGTCAATTGAGAATAAACTATTAATTCTATTCATTTCGAGTATTTCAAAGGTGAAGGAGTGAAAATTGTTCATGTTAAATTAAGATGTACTTGAGATATGGTATTCATTAATTTTATTATTATTATTATTAACATTAAACATATTGTTAATGGTTATTACTCAAACTCTTTCTTAATCTTCATCATATCTTCACTCATCTCTCTTACACTTACTCCTACCTCTTGTACTTTCCCCCCAGCTAACACCTGCTTGTACAAGAAAAGCAAAATAAAGTGCTCTCCATACAGACGTTCCTTCAAAAGCCGTACCCGAAACTCCACAAACCAACACCCCAAGTCATCATAATGCAAGTTGGCTACGTCTTGAGAAATTCAATCATTAAACATCTGGGCTCATTCTTGTTTACTCACCTATATCGAAACCTTAAACAATCTTTAATTACCGTTGAACATTGAGGTCTTGAACAATAATATCCGCACCTAATGATTATGGAATTTCAACTCTTGAATATCATTATAGTCACAAATATCCTTGTGATACTCACAAAGTGGTCTATTCACTTGATTTGTGCTTGTCGCTTATTTGTGTTCTTCGAATTCTGTCTCTCTCCTTATGTTACTATTCTGTTAATCTAATTATTCAAGCGAATTTATAGTTCCTTTACAAGTGCTTTATGATGTCTACTTGACCGCTAACAACACTATTACTTTCCAATTGACCTTCTGAGGTCGTTTCTAATTGTATTCTTTACTGATTCTTCTGCCACTCCTATCAGCGCTCAATCCAAGACTTTTCACAACTCTCAAACGTCATCTCATCTTACTCCACAATCCTTTACAATCGTACAACTTCTTCTCACATTCTCTCCTTCCTACATCTAAATCTTAAAATCAAAATCCAAACATATATATCAATATGAACTCACTAGAGTCATTTCTTCGACTTGGAAATCCAAGTCTTATCTTAAATATAAATGCCACTAGTCATCATCTTCTCCAATTCTCCAATTGCCTCTCTAATCAGCAAAGTTCTCCCAACCCTTCATCTTTGGTCTGTTTTGGGCAGAATAGAACTTGGAGGTACAAGAGTATCCCTTCCATGTGAAGTCATCCTTTGGCTTACACACACATCTCTTCTGTCTTCTAATTTCCTTGTCAACAGGACAGTTATGGAAAGGAACGTGGAAGTATCCCACATCGTCGAAAAAGTGCACCTTGTCCTTAGGCATGAACAAAGCAACAGCAATCGAGTGGACTGGAGCATCACCCCATCTCTCGTAGAAGAATCCACCAGCTTTGTCCAAGAAATCAAAGTACTTGGTGTAAGCTTCACCTCTCCAGAAGTTCAAGTTAGCAATTTCAAAGTTGGACCAGAAGTGACATCCATTGTATGTTTCACCCTTGTCTGACGAGATCCAGTCGAGCAAGTTGTCTTCGGCAACGTATTGCTTGTTTTGGTCAATAAACTTCTTGGTGGTTTCCCACAAGGTTGGAATAGTCTCCTTGTATTCAGGCAATGAGATAGTGAAAGAGTAGTCCTTGTTGTTGTCCTTCATCCACTTGAAAATATCGTAGTCAATGTCACAGTAAATCTTGATATCTGGTTCAACTCTCCAGTAGTATTCGTACTCGGCCATTATTTCATGTCTAAAGAAGAAACCGGATTCAAAACGACACATGTGTCTGTAGGATACAGAGTCACCGTAGATAATCTTTTGTTCACCCATCTTCTTTCTGGTTTCAGCAGCCTTTCCCTTGTCGATCCATTCAGGGAATCCCCAATGTTCCTTAGGAATCAAACCATACTTGGTTGTACCACTGACAAGTGCGGAAGTAGTCTTCTTGAACTCGTCGTCGAATTCAGCATCGTTCAAGAAAACCCAATCGTAGTGGTAGTTCTTGTTGAATCTGTCCTCAATGTGACGGATCGAGTCCATGATACTGTTCAAGTCACTGTTACGAGCCAAGGTAACAAAGGTAGCCTTGATCTTGTCACCTGGTTCAGCAACCTTCTTGAAGGTGTCCTCAACAACAGGTACAGTTACACCAGATCCACCAACACTGGAACTACCACCACTTGAAGGGGCAACACCATTAGAAACAGGTGTAATGGTATAACCAGTTCCACGAGCCAAAATATATCCCGCTGCCAATAAGGCAAACGCGAAAACAGCGAACCTCACAATACGTGCATTCGATCTTGAAGAAGACATCGTTTTGTAAAGTACTAACCTTTTAGTTTTGAAAAACGGAGGGATTCAAATGAATTTATAAAAAGACGTGAAATTTTTCGCGTTGTTGTTCAAAAAGGATGGAAAAAAGACCCGTAAATCGGACAAAGAGTGTGGAAGGGATCAATTGGGTTAGAGGTGGAATTGTTAGTTGCTAATGGAGTGGATTAAGTTAGAGTTTCCCGTAATGAATATGTCGATGGTGGGTGGTAAGTTAGTTGAACTAACTAAAAATTGAAATCTATTAAATAAAGTAAACTACTCTTAACTAGAACCACTCTACTACCAATTGATTCAAAACAATTACCAACCTAGTTTAGAAAGATTTCAGGTATACGTGGTCATTCTATGCTCGAAGAACACACACCAAGAATGATGAGGATGGAATAAGAACTGTTTTGGGGATATTTTCTCAGATTATACAAATAGATGAGGGCATTCTTAATGAGAGATGCTGTCTTTAGACAAGTCGTACACTTTGTTTCTGTTGAGTCAATCTGTTGCAGGATTAGAGACGCTGGTTATCGCCCCACACGAACAAAACTATACAAAGTCACATAGAAAAAGTACATAATTGGGATGGAAAGAGGATACAAGACTGAAGGGACAGAAGCAAATGTGTAAAAAAAAGTCTGAAATGAACGCGTGTCCTCTTAGTAGTGTAACCTTGGCAAGCCACTCAAAGAGTGCAGGTTAAGGTGCAGATGTTGCAACTATTCACAAAGCTGATTAGTGCTTTCGTTGGTGCATGATAACAATAGAGTGATATAGATCAGATATATACCTTGCGTTATATACGGACGAGTTGAAAAGGGTGGACAAATGATGAAGGACGCGGAGATATATACATATATATATAATTGGGGCAGTCATTGGCAGTCAGACTCTCAATGGTATCTTTAGAGTACAAAAGAGAAATGCTGGGAAAGTGATGAGACTGCAGATTCTTGAGGTGTTATGAGGAACTTAGATGTTAGCCGATTCACATTGGGCGAGATGGTGCAATGTAACCAAATAGTGATTGTACTAGAGTAGTGAACATATATTATAGTAGATGCATTTCTTAACTGTAAGGGTCATGTAGGGGTATTCTTCATTTACATTTAAGGGGAAGAGTTGTTCGTGGTAAGGGTGTTTATAACTTATGTATGTAGTAAAGGTTAAGAGTGTGTTTGATTATAAGAGTGTAGTTTGGTCAATATACATGTATCATCATTCAAATAAACATCAACTGTACTTTAATCCTAATATCATCACTACATTACCATGATTACAATTAGGAGTAAATGAGATGATTGCAATTATGAATTTCAATGCTAACTTTTTTGCAGCATTCACGCAATTAATTCTAATCTTAGTTCAGTATTCATACAACTTCTATACAGCCATATAAATATACAATACCCAAACTGGTTATGACATCTCATGATATCGTTCTCTCATATGTCTCCTTCTGATATTCCATACTATTCACCTTGTCTAATCCTCCACACACACAATCTATATAGAACTCACAACCACGGGAAATCGTCCCATTCCTTATTGGAAATCGACCCACTCCTTAGGCTTCTCCAATTTCATCACCTCGTAGTACTTTTTACCACAGGAGTATCCCCTGAAGGTAAAGTCATCTTGTGGCTTACAGTGACACTTGTGCTTGTATCTGAACTCATTGTTCAATGGACATTGAGTGTAAACACCATGGTTGTATCCAACATCCTCAAAGTAATGTACCTCATCTCTAGACAAAAATAAGGAAGCAGCAATCGAGTGAACTGGAGCATCCCCCCATCTTTCATAGAAGAAACCTCCTGTCTTGTCCAAATGCTCAAAGTAATTCCTGTATGCATCTCCTCTCCAGAACTTCAAACTTGCAATCTCAAAGTTGGACCAGAAGTGGCACAAGTTATACTTTTCTCCTCCATCGTTAGAAATAAAGTCCATAAGATTGTTCTTAGCAATATATTGTGGGTTTTCCTTAATGAAATCTTTAGTGTGCTGCCATAAAGTTGGAATAGTCTTTTCAAACTCATGGATCGAAATCGTAAATCCATATACCTTATTATTATCTTCCATAAACTTAAACAAATCGTAGTCCAAGTCACAGTGGATTTGAATACCTGGTTCAACTCTCCAGTACCAGTCGTACTCTTCGAGCAATGGATTTCTCCAGAAAAAGCCCGATTCGAAACGACACATGTGTCTGTAGCTCTCAGAGTCTCCATAGATGATATCCTTCATGTTTTCACGTGCCTCAGCAGCCTTCTTTTGGTCAACCCATTCAGGATATCCCCAGTGTTCCTTAGGGATTTTTCCATACTTGGTTTTACCACTGACAATAGATGTAGTCAAGTCTTTAAATTCTTGTGTGAATTCTTCGTCATTCAAGAACACCCAGTCGTAGTTAAACTTACGGTTGAAACGATCTTCCACACGTCTGATAGATTTGATCAAATCATACAATTCTGAGTTCCTTGCCAAGGTAACAAATGTAGCATTCACCTTTTCGGACTTTGCCTTCGCTTCTTCCTTAGGCTTTTCTGTTTTTTCAGCTTTATCAGCTTCCAATGATGCTTCCTTAGCATCTGCTGCTTTACCAATCTGGATATTACCAAGCTGTTCTTCTAAAGCATTGTCCTTAATTGGGTCCCTCAAAGGTGGCTTTTCTGTAGTAGCTTCCAGTACCACATTCAGGCCAGCTCCAACTCCAGCTCCAACATTCACCTCATGTGATGGTACAACCTGATTCGTGGCACGATCAATATATACTGTCTTGGGCTGCACAAGATACGTCAACGAAAACAATATCCCGATCGCAGCTACAACAGCCAACAACCGATACACTGGGATCCTGGCCATTTTTTACTAGAAAGAATACGTTTTCTAAACAATTTTTCGACTCTTCAAATATATTGAAAAAGATCAGTTCAAAGAACGCTTTCAAGTTTAGTGTATGACAAACGGCGTGCTCTTTTACGTCCGTATGTAAATTGGTGCCTTACAAGCTAGAAACTAAACGATTTCTGACTTTATTTTTTTAAATTTAACAACTTGTGTTCTTTTCAAATCGTTGAATTAAAATGCAGTGATGACAGGCAAGTATTTCTCATATGTTGGATGCGTTAACGCAGTCAAGTAGTGGTACTTTGTGAAAGAGAAAATGGAATTCGGGGCGCAGAGCATTATTTGTTGAAGTGTCTGCTTACTATTGGTGGACTCATTCCAGTGCTACTACTTTATGGCTTCTCAGCCTTGTATGGTATATGAGTAATGTTTTGTGCAAAGAGCTGACGTCATTTAAAGCAAGATAAGGAAAGAGGTTTTGCTTGGGTAAACATTAGAATCAACGTTTAATTCTTGATTACTAACAGCTAAGAGACATTTATAGGTTGCATACTTGACGTGTTTGTGTTTATTGTTAGTTTATTTGATGAGATCTTCCCTTGACATGAATAATTTCAATGTAGTTTTTCATGTGAATGGTTGGATCAATTCAAAAGTATCCCTTTCATATGATGTTAAGAAATACTTAACATGGAACCCTTCAATAAGCATTACCAATCACATTCCTTCTTGTTACAATACAAAAAGCCCAATTTCTAAAACTTATCTTTTTAAGGTACATCATACTAAAGGGATAATTATCACTTCTTTGAGTGAATTTTCATAAATTATAATTTCTTGTCAGTTACTTTTGAATACATCTCGTTGAAGTACATCTCGTTCACCACCAAAATCCACACTTTGGAGCAGATTCAATACCTCCCTTCAAAATATTTAAGCTTTCCAATTATCCTACCCCTACTTAAAAGTCTGAAAATTAGATTGTTCGTACTATCCTTGTGGTAGTACACTTGTCAAATTTAACAATACAGAGAAGATTAGCATTGTCCTTGCATAAAGATGACACGCTTTTCAAAGAGATTTACCATTTTTTTTGCAAATGCTTGATGATTGATGTCTATATTACAACCCTCAGTACGAACAGAGCTATGTTCAACCTCTTATCTCTCTACTTCTTCAACTCTATCAATACATTGCTTCTTTAGATCGCGCGTTCGAACCCTGTTTAGAAAACAAAAGTTTAAATTTTATTATGATTTGACTCAACAATGAGTAGGAAGCGACTTAGTATCTTCCCACAAGAACCATCTGCAATATCCAGTCTGATTACAGATGTGAACTTATTTGGGATCTCTCAAGATGATAGTAATCTTTCTGAGGGACTACAATCGATGGAAATAGACAATTACTCCAGCATCCACCAACTCACTCAATCACAACTCCTCAAGCTAATCAGTATAAAATACCACTCAGACCCTTTGCTACTTATACGGCAGCTTTCACTTGAATTGAGTAAAAGAGATAATGAATTACAGACATTGACTAAGCAGAAGTTCGAAAGAGAACAGAAGTTGATCCGTCTATGTAATGAATATGGAAATCTTTCTACTTTAGAAGTAGACAAATTGTTAAATGAAATGAAACCTATGAAGTCGAAACCGAAAGCACAATTGAGAGGAAAGGAATTGACTTCAGATGATAGTCAATATAAAGATATCCAGGAAACGAATAATGAACAACAGAAAGGAAATGATGAAATACTATCTGATGAACTGAACCAAAAGGAAACAACCGACTCAAAGCAACCCACTCCGAAAGAACCAAACGAGAAAAATTGGATCCGTAATTGGTTTCACTCACTGGATGATCTCACCAAAATAGATGATTCTGCTTCGGAAGTATCTCTTTCGAGAGCAAACTCAAGGTCAAGTTTACGAATAACCTCACAATCTAGTAGTCGAAGTTTCCCGCTTGGGTTCATTAAAAACAACGCATTTGAAGCATACCTGCAGCCACCCCAACGTCAACTTAATCAACGCGTACTATCGGTGAATAAAGTACCCGTTGAACTTGACAGTTTTGTAGAAATGAACAACAGTGACATGGAGGAAGAAGAAGATACTGTACGAAACCAAGTGCATATCGATAAATATGGCTTCTTCACAGACTTGGATCTGGTAAATAAACTAAAGCCAATGCCAAAAATTAAGAGAGTGTCTACTCCTGAAGTTGACGACAGCTCCCTGGCAATTCTAATTGGAAATAAAAACCACTTACAAACGATCCACCAACTTAAGGAAATCTCAAGACAACATGATACTATAAACCTTCAATATGAACAGCAATGGGATTCACTCCTTCATGATATCAAGCGAGACTTCCTCAAGTATTTGAGATACCAAGAAGATAACATGCAGATAAATAACGTCGAAATGATTGGTGTAAAGGGTCTTAACCTTCTCCAATTAGATTTTTACTTTGAAAAGCACCGCAAGGTCACTCGGTACTATAACAAATTCACAGAGTTAATAAGCAAGGTAGGTATACCTTCGAAGCACCGCTTAAGTCTTTGGTTGGAATTATCAGGAGCTAAAAACTTGAGGATTAATGGAGAGTACCAACAGTTGTTGAATGAAGTAGAACTGTGCAAACATTCCAATGGGGGTAATTTACTGGACAGAACTCTGAGAATACTCAACAATGTTAGACAGATAGATTTAGACTTGCACCGTACTCTCCCACTAAACTACCACTTCAACAACTTACTTGAGTTAAAACCTGGGCCTAACTTTTACAGGTTGCAAAGAATATTATACGCATTTGTGGCATACAGGATCGATATTGGGTACTTTCAAGGGATGAACAAAATCATAGGTAACCTACTTCTTCTCCTTAGTAAAAATAATGAGGCCGATGACAGCAAGTTCAAAGAGGAAGATGTTTTCTGGATATTCATTGGGCTTATCGAGGAAATCTTACCAAAGTATGTGGATAAGAAATCTTCCTTCACCACAAGTGACACAGATAACGTGTACTTGAAGAAAACAAACGAGCAGTTGATTTATTTTAATTCATTGCTCAGTATCAAGATCGACCAGTCCATCTTGAATAAAGTCTACCTTCAAAAATATCTTCCAAAACTTTCGCAGCATTTCTCAGACTTGGGTTTGGAAGTGGAAATAATCACTATGAACTGGTGGCTTACACTCTTTATTGATTTGCTGTTTATGGACTTGGATTTATGGTTTAAACTCTTTGAGAACTTGTTGATAGACAATTTTGATTCTGAAGATACAAACCTGGTGGCATTAGTTCTGGCAGCTTCTCAAATTTCAACGCATACCTCGTCGTCATCACTCTCCAATAAAGAGGAGGCGCAAGATCAATCGAATAACTTATCTGCTATCAAGCTCATAAGTCTCTGTTTGTCTATTTTCCTGTGCTTGGAAACGCAATTACTCAACATGCAACTGTCTGACGAGATTTACCAGTTTCTCAGCAGTAATAACAATAGTAACAAGCATTACAATGATTCTCAAAAGCTGATTATCAAATACTCTGACTTGATGCACCATCATCAAGTATTTGTTAGAAAGATCAAATTTGCGGATCTCATAAAACATCGGAAAGAGCATTCAGAGTTATAAAAAAAGTTTAATGGTTTATAGAATGATTAGATTATAGCATAAATAGAATTAAAGAATCTACAATTCTTCTTATAAATAAATTTGCAACCATACGTTAAGAGTCAAACGTATAAACTACAATTTTAATGAGTTATTCGTTAATGTTTTATTAACATGATGTGTTCATTCTCTATTTTAATAGAGCATACACTCAAACGCTAGCTCAATACCTCTCATTTTTTATGATATCTCATTAGCATGCAAAGCTTTTTCCCCAGTCTTCACCGATTCTCACTACATCCTAATGAAGTCCGTCGCATATAATCAAAAACATTGTGACTATGTACAGAGCGATATTTTGTACGTTATTTACATCTCAACAAGGTTGAACTCATACAACATCACTGATGATTCTCAGGGCTTCCCTGTAAGTTTTTAACAATTCCAAGCATTTTTCGCGTTCGGCTTGGATTGTTTCGTCCTCCTTCAACAAGTCCGAGAACAAGGCTTCATTGTACAAGCGCACCACCAATCTGTTCTGGATATGTTGTTTGATGTAGTTCACCAAGAGGCACATAATCGACTTGGGCACCTGGTCCTGGATCATTTCTCTTACAATTCCAAAGTACGATACAATCAATCTGCGGATCAACTCGCACTCCAACTGTTCACGTTCAGTCAATTCGTTAATCGAATCGTCTGCTTCAAACGACTCGCTGTGGCTCATTTGATGGTGTGGTGGTACATGTTCTTGCACACTCAAGTGTTTCAATTGTTCCACAGGTGTGGTGGTACTACCATTGGCACCAGGGGAGATCTGGATTCCGTTGTTGATGAAGTTGGTGTTGAACTGCAATGTTCCCTCCAGATGGTTTGGGAACTTGAATGGGGTTGGGTTCAACTGAGCCTGTGTTTGCAATTGTTGGTTGTGAACAACAGGGTCCTTTCCAAAGAAGTAGTTGAGGTATGACTCCAGCTGATGTGCCGGGTGGCTACTAACCTCAGATCTGTTCAGGTATGATGTCTTGTTGGAGTCGCTTCTTCTTTGCTTTGGTGGTCTGATCTCGTCGTCAACTGTGTTCATTTCTTCTTCCAAGCTACTTTGCTTGTCGGCTTCTTCGACGTCGTCGTCGTCTACAATAGCTTCGGATCTCTTACTCAAGATTCTTTCGCTTGCCAATCTCAATTTGTTTCTCGACTCCATTTCCTTTTGCTTTTGGCGTTCCGCCACCACCACACTCATTGCTTGTGCAGCGCCAACAAAATTGGGGTGGTTGGTATTGATGTATGCCGTTTGGATCTCGATTAAGGACTCCACGTACTTGATTGTAGGTCCCAATCTTTCTCTCAACAAGTCACTCACAACCTCGATCAACTTGCTTTGCAAGCGAGGGTACCTGTTCAACTCGACGCCGATTCTCAGTGAACACACATTGTGAACGATTTTCATCAACTCCTCGTACACCAACTCCACACATCTGTGACTTGGTTCTTCTAACAACTTGATTTGTGGTTTCACCAAGAGATCGAATGCTAGTTCGGGAACAAAAAGTGATGGTCTAGGTCCTGTTGAGTTGCGGATTGCTGTGCGGATGTCGCGGACACTCAAGTTATGTGTGGGGTTGATCAGTGCCAATTGCGAGCCAAACACCTCGTTATAAATGTAGTAGATGCGTGCACCGCCACATAACTCCTTTGTCGACAACTCGTTCAACGAGGTACCGTCGATCGAGTTGACAAACGAGTTTGCAAACTTGGTCATCAAGCTGAGAACCATGGCAGCACGGGCTTCGTTCGAGTTTTCATCTGCCAAGGTAGGTGCTTCACCGTAGCTAGCCAATTCTTGTTCTGTTTGTCCCATCAAGGTGTTTAATTTCGCCTTGATATCTGGCAATCTTTCTCTAATGTGGTTCATCAAGATCTTGTTCAAGGTTTGAGCCAAGTAGCGAGTACCACATTTGTTCAGAATAGCCTTGTATGATGTGTGGTTGGCAAAGAATTGCTGCTCCAGGTACAAGGAATCTTCCAACAGTTTATTTTCGGCAATGTCCTGTTGTGATCTGTTGACGATACCTACGAATCCCAACTTGAGTGGGTAAACGTTACCCTTCAAGATGTCCAAGGCGTTTGTTCCTTGGTCCATCAAGTCCAATTTGGATAAAATTCCGATTGTTCTTTTACCAGTAGGGTCAACTTGTCTTGCCAATTTCAATGATTCCGAGTTGACCAAGTCGACGTTTGCTGGACTCACTGCCAAAATGATGCAGTTTGGTTTGGAGATGTATTCCAAGATCAAGTTTCTTGTTTGGCGTTCAATGTCGGTAGGTTGGTCGCCAATTGGGATTTTCGTTAAACCGGGCAAATCCACCAATGTCAAGTTGAGTACTTTTGGTGAGTATACTTTCAAGTTAATTGGGATTCTTGAGATACCCTTGTTTTCGCCAGCGATCCTTTCAGTCTCTTTTTCGATTTCGCGGCGAATGTCTCCAAAGTTGTAGAAACGTTTACGTGGGATGTGTAAGAACTCTCCCCATTCAGCAGGGGCAGACGACGTCTTGGTACCACCATTCATTCTACGTAAATGTTCTTCCAAGTTAACCTCCACTTCTTTTTGATCTTCGACTTCTTCATAATTGTCGGATGAATTGCTAGTGTTGCTACGACTACTGCGTGAACTTTCAGCATCACTTCCATGAGAACTTCCACGATGGCTAGAGCCATTGTGATTGTAATCAATAATCGGATCACCCTCCTTCACATTGATCAACTGTAATACCAAAGGACGTCTTGTAACAATTCCAGTCCCGCGAGGTAAAAAATCCTTGCCCACAATGTTCTCCAACACACTAGACTTTCCACACGATTGGGAACCAACCACCGCCAAGATCGGTAAATCGATCTCAGAGAGTTGGGTGGTTGTCACAATATCTTGTAACTTATTGACCACGGGTATGAGGTCTTCTAGCGACATATTAGCTCTGTTCAGCGTTCTCTAGGCGTAATGTGTTTTTTTTTTTGATTGCAGCTTTTGCTCTTTTGCCGTTGGTTTTTGCGAAACAGCAAGTCACTGATTCTGTTTGTGTCGAGGAGGTGGGTGAGGCAAACCGGAAGGGGTGATTGGTGTAGGCGGATGTGATGCTTGGTGGCGTACAGGGGGAGGTAAGTGTTAAGAAACAGGTGGGGAAACAGGTTAATGAGAGAGTCAGTTGGTGGCGTTTAAACCAACTGAATGAGAGTACAGAGTTAACGAATCTACATTAAAGCGTATAACGTCAATATAATAAGAGAGGTTTGCAAAATATTTACGAATTTGTTCCTAAGCAAGGAACAAAGAAGTTGTTTATAGACGGTGAAATTATTGGTTGAAGAGAATGGAAGTTCCTTGAGAATGAGTGAGTATTTATTGAGTTTATTGAGTAAATCTTAAGGTTTGGAGTTTTATGGAATGTATATCTAACTTGTAGACTTGTAGACTTAACTTATATAGATGAGTATCTGTAAGATATTGAATCAATTTCACATCCTTTAATCCACATGAAAAATATATACAACTGAAATATCATTGAGGTATAAAAAGTGAATGCATGCCGCAAAAAGTATAATTTGGCCTTGATAGATTAGCTGGAAATAGTAGTGTTAAATGTATGGGGAGAGTATATTAGGTTTAAAGTAATTAAACTTGTAAGTTTACTATTGTTTCCACCCATATATATATATATATTACTATTACTAGAATGTCTTGATCATATTATAGTAATCCCATTCTATGTGTCTACACCTGTTTAATATTGATTTTCTAACGGTTACGTTCATTGGTTGATCTCAGGGAAATTTCAGTATTTTTGTTAAGACGTTCTTTGTCACTTTTAGGATCCTGGATCAACTAGAGTGAAGAAATGTTAGATGGACTGAAGTTTGAGGTTTATATGAATTGTTGTTTGAATTAATAAACTTATTTGATGTTGGTGTATGTAATATAAATGATTTGGATTCTACTTTATGGTATCTACCACGTTTATAAGTCTGTGTTACTCTCTACTTCATCACTCCTATCTCATTTATTCTGTCTTAACAAAATATGAGATGTATCAAGTAGTAAACTTACTGTAAGTACATCAACATCTACATCCAAATATACATATAAAGATACATCCCTTAACCCTTCCTCTTCAAACCTACCTACCTACCTACCATTTTATCACCTTTACATAACCCCAAACCTCATCCTTTAACTCAAATAACCTCTCTAACCTAACCTAACCTAACTCGTCACATGACCATGTATTCAAAACTTTTTCAATATTCGTGTTCACTTTTCACTACCAACACACAGGCTCGTCATCAAAATGGTCAATTGGTCTATCTCGGCCACTTACGGTCTATTATGTTTGTCTTCTATCGCCCGTGCACTTACCTTCTCGGATGTTGATTCATCGAGTTGGGAAAACACGCGTTACACTCGTAACTTGGATGTTTCCAAGAGTTACGTCAAAGAGGCTGATACTATTGAAATCAAAAACATCGCCGACACTCCTCAATCGGATTACTATTTCAGTGCTCATGAAGGTTTGGATTTCATTAATGGATTATCTGCTCTTTCTGTTCAGTTTGGTCCTTCTAAGTTGACCTTGGTTCCTGAAAAGATTTTGGACGATTCTAACAACAAGACGATCTTCAAGATAGTTTTGCCTGTGGCTTTATCTCCACGTTCCACAAGTGAATTATACATCAACTACGTGTATATTGACGGAAAAGAACCATTGCCTGCAGAATTGGCTATGAAAGATACACAACACTTGTTGCTCAAATTGAACAAGTTCCCATTCAGTGCTTATTCTACCGACCAGTACTCTCTTAAATTCTCAGGATTGACTAAGGGTCAGGAAATGCAATTGATCTTAGACTTGGGTCAAGAACCTACAGTAGTAGACACCACTGGCTTCGAACCTCGTGTAGACGGAAAGGAGTTGGTATACGGGCCATTCGAATCAACTGTGCAACCATACACCGTTGTACCAATGGGTTTACACTACGAACACAACAGACCAGTCATCAGAATCGAAAACTACAACAGATCGATCTGGGTACCAGCCAGTCACGTCGAACAATTGCCAATCGAAGAATACTACGAATTAACTAACACCGGTGCCGCATTGAACACTGGTTTCTCAAGAGCTGATTGGATGTTGGGTCAATACGAAGGCCTCAGAAACCACTGGGCCCTCAGTCACTTGGAATTCCCACTTGTAGACGGCGAAAAATTCGACGACTACTACTACCTGGACTTGGTGGGAGTGGTATCTACACACAAAATCGTCAAGGATACCTTATTATTGCAGCCAAGATTCCCTCTTTTTGGAGGATGGCACTACAACTTCACCTTAGGTTGGAACAGCTTTGGTCCATCCCACTTGCGTAAGGTCAGAGACACAACTGACACTTTTGTATTGAAAGTGCCTTTAGTAAACTCTTTGAGAGACGCAACTTACAACAACACTTACTTGACTTTCTACCTTCCAGAAGGCGCTCAGTTTGTCAACATCTCGTCAGCAATCGAATTCAAGTCGCTCCTGGTAGGCTCCGAGCTCCTGTACTTGGATGTCAACAAGGGTCACGTCAAGGTCACAGCACACTTTGAAAACTTGATCGACTCCTTAAACAAGGTTGATGTATACGTGGTTTACAAGTTTGCACAAGCTAGCTACTGGGCAAGAGTTTTCAAAATATCAGGTTTCGTGTTTGTGGGTTTGGTGAGTTACTATGGATTGGGGTTGATTGATATTTCCTTTGAGTCATAAGTGGGTAACCACTCAGGTTCAAAGTGAAGTAGGTGGAGGATTGATAAGTTCTTCTAGACTTGCATCTTGGTGAACTGTGGCATCTTCATTCCTTGAGTTAGTATGAGAATAGATGTTAATAAATATTAAGATTAGGAATTTGGAGTAGGTTATTGTAGGGATTGGGTGTGAAAGTCGTAAATACTTAACCTTTTCTACTGAGATCAAGGAATATTCCCCACACGTTGGATTTAGTTTTCGATTGATTTGACTATTGATATTTGAAGTGGGCAATCTGAGTATTTCTTATCTTGTTGTATCCTCCCACCCTTGAAGTCTACTTAAAGATAGTTATATATTTTTGTAAAGTATTGCAGAAAATTAAAATAAACACAAATAAACATCCTGGTGCATTGACTGCATACCTCTTAATGTTTAGCATTGATCTTATTAATAACCATACTGCTTTCAACACAACTCAAATAAGTATCAAAATTGGTTATTTCTATGTTACTTTTATTCTAGTGATGTTGGCTGCAAAATCGAAGACTTCCTATTTTTGTGAGTTATAACTTTTAGTGGAACAAATCTGAAACTACTGTCACTTTATCTTCTACAGCACTGCGAGATGAGGCTGCTAGTATTCTCCTTAGTATACCATTCTCAATATTTGCCCAGAAATATAGCTTCGTTTGTATCTCCCCACAACTCTAAATTTTGTACTCTCACAGACTGAGGTGACTTCGTATTTTAAAATCCAAGTACAACTTGGCAAATATAGTTTAGGGAGTATACAATTCCTCCACCACCCGACCATGGAGTATGGAATATTGCTGAGACTAGGTCCTGAGCTACTACAAGTAGTCTTTGAATTTTTAAATCCAGTCGATGTTGAATATTTACACAAAGACCATTACTTCAATCTGTTGGCTATACATAAGTTGTATGAAAAGGTAGATATAACTAATAAACAAAGCAGGTTTGACTCTCTAGAGAGTCATCCGTTAACCGATGAATATAGATATGATCAAACAGACTATCCAAAATTGCACCCCAAGAACATTGAAGTATTCATTAAAGCTGGATACATCAAACCCAAGGTAATCTCATTCGCCCACCCTAGAGACATTCTCTCCATGGATCCAGATATCATCAACAGCGTTGAAGAAATACAGCAATTGAGTTACTTGAAATGTGATATGTACGATAGTGATGATGAAGATGACCCAGATCTTATTGACAGAGAAGCTTTACGAGAAGTCGTTCGAACGGTTCCCAATGTCACAAGGTTACGCGTTTTAGATGCTGATTTCTCCACTTTAAATTTACCCTTATATTTGGACTCATTATTCTTAGGAGATTCTGCTGTTTGGGACAATGCTTTCCAATTTCCTACAAGTCTTAAAAACATTACTCTTAAAAATGTAGTTGGTGCCATTGACTGGCTACCCAACACACTAGAGTCATTGGTTTATATTCAACCGGAATCTCCAGACTGTTCGGTGAATGTCTCCAACTTGAATAAATTGAAATCACTATGCTATTGGCTTGAAGATGAATTCGAGTATCTGGAATTACCTAAAAGTCTCCTTGAGCTTCGTGTCAATTCGATCGAAGGACTCAGCATACCTGATAGGCTCACTAAGTTAATTATTCATGACTGTGTTGTTTCAAAGGAATTGTTTACTACTGAGTTCCCGGAAACACTCAAAGTCTTAGAGCTCAAAAGGTTAAGTGTCATTGACAGTCCAAATGTGACTGCAAAAACCGTTAAAATTCATGGGTCATCGGATATGGGAATACTATTAGAAAACAACAATAACCAATCCTCAGCTACAGATATCCTAGTAGTGCAACTTAAATTACCAAAAGGGCTCGAGATACTCAAGTTTAAAAATGTACTTGATGTTTATATTGATAAAATAGAGTTCCCTCGAAACTTGAAAACCTTGACTATTTCTGACTCACCATTGTTTTGCTACGACAGTACTCTGGGATCAAAGATACTATATCTTGATTTTATGAAAATCAACTTCCCACAAAATTTGAAAAGCCTCCTGTTAAATAATTTGAGCTATCAAGTAGTATCCAACATACATGAACTTGAATGCTTAGAAGAGTTGAAACTATCATTTAGTAATTATTTTCAGAGTTTGAAATTACCTCCAAGTCTTAAGTCCTTAGTTGCCACGAGTTGTCATATCGAGTCCTTAGACTTGACTCACACTAAGATTACTTATTTGGACCTCAGTTCAAATAAAATTAAACTGCTTGCCAGTCTTCATTTGCCGAGCACGTTAAGGGAGCTTGACATAAGCTCTAATCCACTAGAAATCGATAAAAAGTTGGATTTAATTGTGCTTTATGCTCTGCATGTTTTAGGATTCGGTTCTGAATTCAAGAATCTGAACTTGATAAAACTAATTGCTGCATTTAAAGAAACCAACGTAGATTTATCTTTGCTTCCAGAATCTCTTGAAACTTGTCAAATTGAGGTGTTTCGTGAGTATCAGATTTTTGGAAAAATACCTTCGAGCGTTGAATCTGCAACCTTTTCCAAACTATGTACCAGTTCACTGTTAACTATTCCTAATTGGAATAGCATTGTACAGAAAGTGCCGGAACTAAAAGGGTTTCAAGTACACAAGTTCTCAAATCATCACCAAATAGGTGTATTTTATGAGGTGTGCTTGAAGGGTGAAGTTGCGGCTATTATCAATACCGATGACAAGATTGTTGTTGACTTGGGCGGAAGAGAAGTCGAAATTCATAAACACGAACTAAACCAATAATGAAGAAAATATGGGTGCAATACTTGTATCACTTAAATAATGAAATTAATCCCATGGAATGCCTCACATTTGCAGTTTAACTCTTGTTTATGTACTCCTAGAAGCAGTAGCTTATAATGTTGGTAAACTCTGAGAGTAGTGTATCCTGTATAATGAAAGGAATAAGTACATTGTGGTCACATAGCAGCTTATCATCATCAGCTTCTTCTATCATTAAACGAACTTCCACTTATAGTTTTACCAGTTGATATTAAACAAAAACTTTTCATATCCATTACCAAGTGAGTAGAGCTACTCAACACCATACGTCCGCTTGATTTCTTCCAAATGCTCAGCTCTATGTATATAATCTTCCAGCATCAACTTAGATTTATCCACACTGTACAACAGTGCTACCAAGTATCTTCCATGGTAATTCACTCCATTCAACTCTGTGCTTGCTCTTGTAGCACTGGTAAATTGGTTGTATACAACTATGCACGTACCTGCGTGCTCATTGCCACTAGGAACCCTAACTTGATTTATGCTCCCATACTTACTACTAAGTTCATATAATGCACTAGTTGAGGTATTATAAGGAAGATTCTTGATCAATACAATTGGAAATTCACGAGACATTCTATACCAAATGAACTAACTGTACAACACCTTCAATCAACCAATATTGAATCTATTATTCAATCGTCCTTTCAAATCTTGACATACATGATGAGGACTGTATGCAGGACAATTCAATGAACTTTCTTCAATGACGTGGGTTTGAAACAGGGGCATTGCAGTTAAACGAATTGCAACTTAGATTAGGTATAACTCATTCAAACTATCAGTATTGAAATAGTCCCAGTAATCACGCTTATCATCATTGAATATCCCACTCCTCATTCTCAAAAGTTACTACAATAAGTGTGTGTACGAAGAATATGAAAAACAGGTTGCAAACTGTCGCTCCTATACGAAGTAATATTAAACCACTTCAAACATTATTAATCTAATCTTCTTGATATAATACCTAAACTCTTCACCTAATAATAAGCCTTATCTTTGATGTCAGTAATGTACTGTTTCTTGTGGTACCAATGGTTATAGTAGAAGAGTACCCCAACAATTAGCAATAACAAGAAAAAGTAAGTATAAAAGTTAGAGGAAGGTTCGACCACCTCTGCATAAACTGGTGCACCGGCCACTTGTTCCATCATTGATTCCTTGTGTTTCAAAGCGAAAGTGAGCACCTTTATATTGCTTATGAAGACATCCTCCTTTGGCTTGGAGGGCCCCTCTGTTTCGACAATGCTAATCTTGTGCAAGACATCGAACCCTCCGATTAACTGTCCAAAGATAACGTGGTTACCATCCAAGTGAGGTAGCTCCTTTCTGTTGGTGATGAAAAATTGGGCACCGTTCGTATCGCGTCCCAGGTTAGCCATCAGCAACCGACCCATCTTTATATGTCTCAAATCAAAGTTCTCATCCTTAAACTGACCCTTGTCGAAAATAGAGTAACCTCCGGTTCCGTCTCCTCTCTCAAAGTCCCCGCCCTGTATCATAAAGTCATTCATAATACGATGAAACTTAACATCCTTGTAACCATATCCAAACGTCATATTCGCCAAGTGAACAAAGTTCTGCACTGTATTAGGTGCAATTGTACCAAACATCCCGAGTGTGAGTTCCCCAAACACCTTGGTCCCTTCAGACTTGCGTTGGGATACCTCAAAAATCACCTTGTGTGTTATCAATGGATCATCCTTCAAAAATATGATCTCTTGCTCAGAAAGAGCTGGTTCCAACAATGAAAAGTCACCTTCTGGGATATGGGCAGCAAAAACACTCGCAAAGAGCAAAAATACTATCTGCAACAACCTCATCTTGAATTATATTAGCTCCTTAATGTTGAAAAGGTTGGTTGCCCTAAATTCTTCAGGCGGCCCCCACAACGAAGTCTTGTAATTCGGAAAACTCAATCACGTGAACTTCTTTCAGGTAGGGATTTTTTTTGTGCGGGCAAAATCAAGTGGCGACTTGGACTCAACGACAAGAAGAAGTGAAAGATGAACGGGATCTCAGTAGACATCAACCATCTCAAGAAAGGAGAGGTGAACTTAGGAACGTCTATTATGGCAGTTCGGTTCGCTGATGGAGTTATATTAGGGGCAGATTCGAGAACTACAACTGGAACTTATATTGCAAACAGAGTGACTGATAAGTTGACGCAGATCCATGATACTATATACTGTTGTCGTTCTGGGTCTGCTGCCGACACGCAGGCCGTGGCTGATATCGTGAAGTACCACATGCAGACGTATGCTCTGCAGTTACCATACGGTGAGAAGCCCACAACCCAGATTGCAGCCAATGTGTTCCAAGAGTTGTGCTACAACAACAAGGAGCAATTGTCTGCCGGAATCATCTGTGCTGGCTACGACAAGAAGAATAAGGGAAGTGTTTACTCAATTCCTATCGGAGGATCTATACATAAACAAGAGTACGCGATTGCGGGCTCAGGGTCGACGTTCATCTATGGTTGGTGTGACGAAAACTTCAAGCCTGAAATGTCAAAGGACGAGTGTGTGCAATTCATCAAAACCGCATTGGGAGAAGCAATTAAGTGGGATGGATCCTCGGGAGGTGTGATCAGATTGGTTGTTTTGACTGAAAATGGTGTGGAAAGATTGATTTTCTACCCAGACGAATATCAAAAGAGATAAAATGATGGTGTGAGTGTATTTGTGTAGATTAACGATAAATACAAGAGATAATAGAATGACTATTGAAAGATTGTTGAAACGAAAGCTTTGGTATAGTGATGGCGGTGATTAGTAAGGATCTCCGACTAAGAAAAATCATAAATCGAACTATTTATGATGTGTGAATCATTGTATGCATCAGAGATGAGAGTGTAACCTGCGAAAAAGATAGAACTTAACAATGAAAGTAGAGTATTTGATGGATCCAAATATACATATGTGCCACCGGTACCTTCTCATATTGATGCTCACCATGAAACCACTTCAATTAATAGCAGACCTGTTGATGAAAGTGACTTTTCTCTGTAGACTCAAATATAAACTCACACTTTGGTATGATACAATCAACCCAATTACTCATAAACTGATTATGGTACAATTAAAAGAAGATTTCGACCAGAGATGGTAATTTCAGAAGATGTATAATAAATGATACCGAGTAAATTTTTTTTGCAGCCACCATATTTATAAACAATGCATATTCGGAGAAGAAATTGGAGATGGCGAAACAATTAAAGAAGGTAGAACGAATATGAATGGAAATCTCGATTATATTGCTATAGTCTACGCGTCTAAATGTAGAAAGTCAAGAGGAAACATCAACTATCATACGTAAAAGCCTCAAGGTTACGGATATTTTTGAAAACACGCCTTCAAGATACTCGTTACTCGCTCAAGTACAACGCGTGTTCCTCCGACAAATTCAAAAGCATTGCTCTAGGTCTGAATTGAGTTGATTTTCTTCAACTACAGCTTGCGATCAGCTTAATTTGAGAGAATAGTTCCACAATATGGAATTAGTAGCGAGGTTGATACTGAAAGCGGAGATATCACAGAATTAAAGAAGGCCTAATATTTCAGTTGTAATCAAGCTTTCTTTGTTTGTAGACGTGAAAATGAACTATTCTATGAGCAGATTTTCTACCTCTACAATTCTGAATATGAAGAGCACATCACCGAAAGTGATTCAAACATCAGTCTATTCAACATTTTTGAAGAGCAGAAAATGGAATAAGACCTGAAGAGGTGTACAATCCTTTACGCTATAATTATTGGCTCATATGAAGAAGTAGCCACACTTCCTGACTAAATAGTGGAGCACAACTCATAGTTGAAAGGTAAAACCTATACCTATTTCTAGAAGGTCTGTACAAAAATTCTGAGCATCCTCCTCAAGGAGACAGTTAAACATCAGTTATGCTGCTTTCATATATTAAAATTGAACTTTCAGGTTTTATGCCATGAATTTGCTGTGCTTACTACATAAATATCCATCCAAAACCATCCAATATTTTTTTGCACCCAAATTTGGCTGCAAATTATTGTGAGCTTAAATATTTAAATTCTACGTTAATGGGTAACTTTAGAGTATCTTCTATTTGTAATTAGTTTGAATACACATTTCTAAATGTCTTCAAACTAGGTTTCGAACATAGAGTTATGATTTAAGAGTCACGGTTTCTTGTTCCGCTTTATTTAAGGAATAGGCTGTATTTGTACTCAAGTAATTGAAGTTTACAAACACCTTCACTTTAAAAAATCCGCAATACAAGCAAGACCTTTTGAACCCCCATATATTTTTACATTTTCACTAGTCTTTTCTCAGAAACTACTACCAAATTTCGAAGCCAACCACTGAATCCCCAAATCCAACCACGCAATGACCTCCAAAGTCGCCTCCATTTTAGCCATGTTCGAAGCTAAGAATGATGCAATTAGAAATAAGATGCATCCTTCTAAGTTTAAACCACCAAAAGCTAAAAAGAAGGATATTATCCCAAAGTCTAGTTCCTCCAGGAAATTCTCAATTAGTTCGACTATCCGCTCAGTCGTTTCCAGAAGCTCAAGGAGTTCACAGAAACTGGCTGGGTCAAACTTGAGTGGTGTTAGCGCACCTAGTTTTAACAAACGCAAGAAGGTAACAACAACTAGCGAAGTTGACTTCAAACCAACGGTTTCTTACTCAGGAACCTCAAAAATAGCTCCATCCAATTGTACACTTGGAGCCGAAGCTGTCAGAAAAGATGACATTTCATCAAGTCTTTTAATGCTCACAAAGGACGACTCTACACAAGAACAGAAATACATCCACCCAACTTCTGCAAATGAAAGAGGCTTCATTTATGGTTTGTCCGGTGATGGTATTCCTGTTGTTGCAGCTCACCCAAAGCTATCAGAACCCAATTCTGCATCTTCAGCCACAGAAGCAAAATTGTGCAATGCTTGGTTCAAAAGGGGAACTCTTGATTCAGGAGTAGGCCCAAACCAAGTAAAGCAAAGTTCTGCTTCCAATGGTACACAAGCAGAGGATTTGACTGACGAAAGGTTCAATAGGGGAACTCTTAGTTCGAGAGTAGGCCCAAACCTTTCTGAATTCAAATCTGATAGCATAGAAGCAAACCTGACTAGAAGGTTCAAAAGGGGAACTCCATTCAAGGGAGTAGGCCCAAACCATTCAAAAGTTAACCTAGCTTCTTTGAGAGATCAAGCAAATCTTGATACTAGAACTTGGTTCAATAGGGGAACTTTCTTTAAGGAAGTAGGCCCAAACCAAGTAAATTATTATCCTACGACTGCTGACTCTGAAATAAGAATCCACACACTTCCAACTCCTCCAATCTACCACACTCCTACCACACTCCAGACCCCAGTCTCATCAGTTTTTGAGAATACCAGAAATTCAGGTGCACAAACACACCAATTTGTGAAACCATCACCACATACAAGTCTTGATGCTGACTTCCCTCACGATAGAGATACCAGATACATAAATCGCTTCCGAGTGCATCATAATCATTATCTTGCTCTGTCGTTCAAATCAACATTTGGTATAAAGGTTCCCTTCTTTGCTCATGAACACGAAGAGATCCAATGGTACAAAGACACACTACTATGGATAACTCCAAGCTCACCAGTACCAGTGGATTTCACTCCTAGTTGGAAAAAGAAGTTAGATGCTATAATAGAGGCTGTCTCTAATGTTGTTGTTAAAATAGTTCTGGCGTACGAAGATGCACATTTCCTGCTTGATAAGAAGTTAGATGCAGCTGAAGTGGACTACAAATGGGAAAAGTTGAGGTTAATCTTGTTGATATCAAGAAAGAAGAGAGCTATGAAGGAATCCTTGAATTCACTTTTATTTAGTTTAGGTTTATGTACTTTTTAAGTTATAAGAAGTTTATTCGAATATACATGTATTTCAAGAAGTAAAATATAAATGAAAAGTAGGGACAATTGGCATATGTTGTAGTTACAAGTCTGTTGCCAATTCTAGCATATGGTAGACTCGTCCATATAAAATAACGTTGATTTCAACATCTTCTACTGTAAATAAATGCATCAAACGATTTTGCTGCTTCATTCTCAGTATTTGAAGTATATCTGTATTCCCTGGGGTCTTCTCCATTGGATAAGCACAAGGGAGTGAATTACTCAACCTTCAGACTTCCCATCGAATACCATTCTCTCACTTCCACCTGCAAAATTTTCAATCCTTTACTCTTAAACTTTGCTTTCAGTGTTGCATTGATATGCCTTCTATAGACAAGCTTAGTCCGCCTCAGTTAAACAAACAGAATCCCAATTCCATGAGACTGCTTCCTTGGGAACAGGGAAAAGCGATAATCCTTCAGAGGTTTCATACAAATATCGCACTTTCCATACTACAGCCTCATTTTTACTAGCCAAGACTTCTAAGGTGATGCTATTAGGAAATTTTTGCAGCCATCTTTCTGGAATTTTTCCGAAGAAATTGAGGACTTTAAGGATGAACCTCAGTTTTGAACAAACGTTGACATCTAGTGGACTTCACAAAGAGTCCATAAAATATATTTGTTTAAATTGAATGAGTTAAATAAGGCACTTTGTCCCTTGAATTGAGTACGAAGCTTCAAGGCTCAACATATCAAACTTGCAGAAGATAAAAGAGACGAAACGTGTGAGGTAGATGCATTCAGTTTTTTCTTTTTATCCTTATCATACATGCCTGAACCCGTTTTTTTTTTTTGGATCTTTTTATTGAGTGGGTCCACCTGAGTTCCAAATAGCTGGGTGGTGGTGGTTTAATAGTCTCGGTTGTTCAGCTATTGATTTTCCTATAGAAACCATCAAAAGCCAACTCTTGCTCCACCTGGATCATCTCATGTATATTAGATCAGCTTAGTTCCTCCATTACCATTCTTTGGAAAATCTTTGACTGTACAAAATTCAATTCTCAACAATTTCAATCTTGCAACCACGAATTATCACCACTTCAAGGTGCAATAAAATGTTTTACTATGTAGATAAGAAAATGATTGTGTAAAGTAAGGTTGAAGTACTTTTTTATATTGAATAAACACAAAAATTATCAGCATCAGCTATAGGACGATTAATCCATTGAAAAATAACACCTTTGTCCTCAAAATATTACTGGAAGAACCTCTGTAAAGATTTATAAGCGCAAATATAAACCTGAGAGAGGGAATATTACAAGACTACAATTGTGTTTGCATTGTTTGATAGTGAGTTCAATTCTAGTAACTGGAGCCACCATCATCTTGGCAGATCTTTTGTACGAGAACTCAAGTTTAAGTTCACAAATTTCGCAGTTATCGTACTTCAAAGTACTAAGACTCGAGGATGAAAATAACCATCCGAGGATCGCTATTATTTGAGTGGTTACTTGGGTACGAAGCGGAGTACTTGAGCCCTATTTCAACTTGATTAATAGTGGCTGTACAATTTGTGTACCTAAAAAGTAGTGTTGAGTATTGCCGATAATTACATAACCGTACGGCTTTCTTTGGAATGCCCAGAATACACATTCACTTCGGTGAGGCTTTTTTGGTCAACTAAATAAAATATTCTCTTACGAGGTGGAGGAAAGTTGAACCTTTGCTACATGGGAGCGTAACCGCTGTGTACAAATAGTTGGATCTGGCGTAGTTAGAATAACCCTGTTCAGAAATACGGTTTCAACGGCATTCCCTGAAATGGAACCAAATCCAGGCAGTTTCCCCGCAAATCGGTTCAACCTTAATAACATACTTTAAAGTTATATTAATCCTAAACTGCGAAACTCAACATGGAAGTATTTTCTCCCATCTGTCAAATGAATTGTACATGCTTTAGAGTGATTTGGTTTGCTCTAATGCTAGAAGGTGAGATGAAATACTCCTAGAACTTTAGTGTTGAAACCATAGTGAATTAATACATTAAAGTGCCTCAAATGCACAATATCCACAGCTACGCTGATAAGACTTAACGGAGAGTCCGGTTGCAATCATTGACCTATTATTAGGAACTCTTCCAATTGCTTCCCAATTCCCACGGTAAAGCAGTCAAAAAAAGTATTATATATATACACGTGACTGAAAAATTTCATTTAATTTGGACTCTTCACGTTTGGCACTTCACGTCCCTATGTGGCCTCAGTGTTTCTATGGAATTACTTTAGTGGAAGTCAGATTTGGTAGAAGTTGGAGAAGCTTTGAAGATAGAGTTTGCTCAAAATGAGTCAATGTGAAGTAATTTTGAGGGGAACAGGAATTCTGAATCAATGTAATGACTCCTCAGTTTAAGGTATATTGCTCCTTTCCAAGGATAAATAACAAGTGCTTACTAAAGGGCCACATGAGTCACTAGTGACCCTTGGTTAACCATCAGTAACCGAAAATATGAGAATTCGTCATTTTAAGTAGTGCATCTTAGATTTTTCAACCCGGGACCTGAGTCACAAAAATTTACACTTATAAGAACCATCGCGAAGTAACAGAAACAGACTAGAAGAACTAACATTAGAAAATGACATTCCGTGCTTCTGATTTGACTATTGAGAGAACAACCAACTCCAAGGATCCTTTACCTAATGAGGAGTTGGTGTTTGGAAAGACTTTCACCGACCATATGTTAGAGATAGAATGGAGCGAAGAGGAAGGATGGGGTAAGCCACGTATATCACCATACCACAACTTGAGTCTTGATCCTTCTGCTGTTGTGTTCCATTATGCTTTCGAGTTGTTTGAGGGTATGAAGGCATACTTGGATGCAAGTGGTCAAGTTCGTTTGTTCCGCCCAGACATGAACATGGCTAGAATGAACAGAAGTGCTGAAAGAGCATCTTTACCTACTTTTGACGGAGAGGAGTTGATCCAGTGTCTTGAACAGTTTTTGTTATTAGAAAAGAAGTTCATTCCACTTGGCGATGGCTACTCTTTGTACTTGAGACCTACTTTGATTGGAACAACTGCTGCATTGGGAATAGGCACTCCAAACCGTGCATTACTCTATATTATTGCATCTCCAGTTGGACCATACTTTGGTTCTGGATTCAAGCCTGTTTCATTAGAAGCAACCAACTACGCTGTAAGAGCGTGGCCAAAGGGTGTTGGTAGTTACAAGTTGGGTGCAAATTATGTATCCTGCATCCAACCCCAAAAACAAGCTGCCCAAGCAGGCCACAACCAGAACTTGTGGTTATTTGGGGAAGAAGGGTACATCACTGAGGTTGGAGCTATGAATGTATTCGTTGTTTTTGAAGATGAAGACGGTAAGCGTGAATTGGTGACAGCACCATTGGATGGTACTATTTTACCTGGTGTTACTAGAGATTCGACATTGAATTTGACTAAAGAAAAGTTGGACCTGAACATATGGACCATCAGCGAAAGAAAGTTCACAATCCATGAAGTGAGAGAACGTGCCTCTAAGGGACAAGTTATCGAAGCTTTCGGAACTGGTACAGCGGCTATTGTTAGCCCAATCAATCTCATTGAGTTTGAAGGAGAGAGAATTAAGATTCCAGCAGGGGCTGATGGGAAAATCGGTGACTTGACCAGCGACGTTTGTGGCTGGATCCAAAGCATCCAGTATGGAAAGATACAATTCAGAGACTGGTCTAGAGTTGCCAAATAAGGGGTGCAATGATTTGCAACTAAGCCCTATGGAAGAATACAAATAGTGTCGCTTGTGTCTTCTGGAACCCCACAGTAGAAAACTTGAGGACCAACTCACCTCAACATTTAAAGTAAAGACACAATGTTAACTTCTTCTAGATAGATTGCTTCTTTGTTTCCAATCTGAGATCTTAAAATCAAAAACTAAATAATTTAATAATAAAGGAAGGTCTAATCATATCCCTTGTATCTCGAAACTCGAAACCGGAATCTCGATTCACTGCGTCCAATTATCACCCAAAATCTAGTGGTTTTACTAATGGTATCTCGTATAATTTTAATGGGCATTTAAGGCTTCGGTATCAACGCCGTATCTCAAAAGATCACAAAAATAACAATGGACCATAAAAGATTGGAGGAATGAAAGCAATACTAGAGTGAATATGCAACTGATTCATAACACTTCAGAATGCCCTAATCTCTTGCCAACCTTTCTGTTAAAAGCCTTGCCTACACTAAAGCATGGAGAATCAGCTGAAATTTAATAACGCACCTGCAGTTGGTGGCTTAATCTATGGGTTTTGTTGGTCGCTTATCAGTAGTGAGAGGTCCGCGAAAGGTCTCACCGAAACTTTAAACCCCGGAACCGCTCCAACTTTCAACAATTAAAGTGAAACAGCTAAAGTATAAGCCCCTCACCCACCCCCCAACCCCACTTGAAACTGAGGGTAGAGAAACTTTGAAAGAAAATATAATCATGGGGACCTAAGTTAGGATCGGCATTAGGAGACTTGAAATGAGCACATAAAACTGAAACAAAAAACGTACCAAACGAAAGTGTCGAACAGTTGAGAATCTCTGGGCGCACCGTGACAGACATAGGATCCTTTGATAGTCACGGCAAATCCTTATCTCCACTTTTGCACACAGGAACAAATCAGTAAAATTACCCAATCTCACTGCAGAGATTCCTATGAAGGGCATTTCCTGTTGTGTTGCAACTTTTCTTTTTAATCTGTATGGATTCTGTGCCGCGGCCAAGCTTATTTTGTGGCGTACTTGACGTTGTCGATAAGTTTTTGATAGAGAAAAGTACATGGTAAGCTAAAAAATAATTACAGGCGTTTTCGCAGTCGAACAATCGGTGTAATTAACCACGATAAGGCTATATGGGAGGGAGGGTTTTTGCGGAGTAGATGAGGAGATGTTTAAGGATAGACTAAGAGTATAAATAATTGGGATTCTAACGTTTTAGAGCGCTTTTTTTATTGATTTGTAGACAATATTCAACGATGCCTGAAAAAGAGTTGAACTACATTAGATCTAGGGAGGCCGTTGACGGTGCTTCTACTGAAAAGGATGGTGGATTATATATCGACGCTTTCGACAAGGCTGATTCCGGTGAAGACTTGAAGGGATGGGCCAAATTTAAGGATTCTTTTAAGCGTGCTGACACAGAAGTCTTAGGTATTGACCCTAACTTGTCTGAGGCTGAAAAGATTGCTGTTTTGACAGCCAACTCGCCTTTGTCTCGTTCGTTGAAGAATAGACACTTGCAAATGATTGCTATTGGTGGTTCGATTGGTACTGGTTTGTTCATTGGTTCTGGTAACTCTTTGCACACTGGTGGACCAGCTGGTGTGCTTATTGCTTATATCTTGATTGGTTCTATGATCTATTCGACAGTGCAGTCGCTTGGTGAATTAGCTATTACTTTCCCTGTCTCTGGTGCTTTCGTCACCTACAACTCCCGTTTTATTGATACTTCTTGGGGTTTCTCCATGGCTTGGAATTATGCCTTGCAATGGCTTGTCATCTTGCCTTTGGAATTGGTTGCCGCTGCTATCACTATTAAATTCTGGAATAAGAGTATTAACTCAGCTGCATTTGTTGCCATCTTTTATGCACTCATTGTTGCTATTAACTTTTTTGGAGTCAAGGGTTATGGTGAAGCTGAGTTTGTATTCTCCATCATTAAAGTGCTTGCCGTTATTGGGTTCTGTGTCCTTTCGGTAGTGCTTGTATGTGGTGGTGGTCCAAGGGGAGGTTACGTTGGTGCTAAATACTGGCACAACCCAGGTGCCTTTGCAAATGGATTCAAAGGTGTTTGTTCTGTGTTTGTCACCGCTGCCTTTGCGTTTGCCGGTACTGAGTTGGTTGGTTTGGCTGCTGCCGAAACCCAAAACCCAAGAGTTTCTCTTCCAAAAGCTACAAAGCAAGTTTTCTGGAGAATCACCTTGTTCTACGTTATCTCCTTGTTCCTTGTTGGTCTTTTGGTTCCATACACTGAGAAGAGTTTAGTTGAGAACTCTGGTGCTGCTGCTTCTCCTTTCGTTATTGCTATTAAGCACGCTGGTATTGGTGGTTTACCATCTGTCATGAATGTCGTCATTATGATCTCTGTCTTGTCGGTCGGTAACTCCTCGGTTTACGCTTCCTCGAGAACCTTGGCTGCATTGGCTGCTTCTGGTCAAGCTCCAAAGATCTTGGGATACATTGACAAACAAGGTCGTCCATTGGTCGGAATTATCGTCCAATGTGTCTTTGGTTTACTTTGTTTCCTCGCTGCTTCCAAGAAGCAAGGTGACGTCTTCAACTGGATGCTTGCCCTTTCTGGTTTGTCTTCGTTGTTTACCTGGACTTCGATTAACATTTGTTTGATCAGATTTAGAAGAGCCTTGAAGGTCAAGGGTAGAGGCGTTGATGAATTGGTCTTCACCTCGCAAGTTGGTGTCTACGGTGCTTACTATGGTGCTGGATTGAACATCTTGGTTTTGATTGCTCAATTCTGGATCGCTTTGTTCCCTATTGGAGGTAAGCCAAACGCTACTGCTTTCTTTGGTGCATACTTGGGTTTCCCAGTCGTTATCGTCTTCTACGTTGGTCACAAACTTTGGACCAGAAACTGGAGACTTTTCATTAGAGCAAAGGACATTGACATCGACACTGGTAGAAGAGAATTGGACTTGGACTTGGTCAAGCAAGAAGTCGCAGAAGAAAAGGCATACATTGCTTCTTTGCCATTCTACAAGAGATACTACCACTTCTGGTGTTAAAACACTTGAATGGTCGGATTGCAAAATCAATTCAATTCTTCGAGTTAACATGTATGTAATTTAATAATATTTATAAGATAAAAAGTGTAGAAAGAGTTTAAAGATTTGGAGCAAATCAAACTTAAACAATTTCAATGTTTTGAAAGTTTCTGATACTAGAGACTTAAAACCTTAATAGCGTTTCCAATACTAATGCCTTTGATGTGTGGAGCTGTGTAAAGAATATGCTTTTTAGTAGCTTCAAAGTTAAATCTACATTCAACGCACAGTAGTTTTAATTCCAAGAATCTTAAGAACCTGCCTCAACCTTAACTTACAAAATGTTCAGATGAAACTCGAATTTACCACGTATCAATTTCAGGGAAATAGCTTGTAATTCTGTTGCAAATCAAATCGCACTTTGATTCAAAGTAAACTTGCATCCTAAAATTTAATTGATTGAATTGAAGAGTATAGAAAAAAAAAAAAGGTAATCTTTAATTAGAAGTACTAAGGGGATAATATTCGTCAAGCTGATTCCTTAAGAATACAATAGCAATTTCAAAACAATGGAGCAAAATCGGTGAAAATCTGAGTAGATCACTAGAAATACATGTGCATAGGTGTGTCAAACTAATGTATTTGTCAAGTTCGTTTGTCAGGCCTCGGTATTAATTTCAAATCTGTACGGCTGACAAATTTGCTTAGGTATTAAATACTAATGCATTAGACAAGTAGGGGTTATAGAATATCGATAAGATGAGAAGGAGATCGCCACTGTGGTCTTTAAGACGAATAAGTTATCGCCACTGTAACGTTAAGAGAAATAGGTTATCGCCACTATAACGATAAGAGAAACAAGGGCAGCCACCGTAGGTTTTCACTCTCTATTATATATTCCACACAATTTCTTGCATCTTCTGTATTGAATATCAAACAAGTTAAAAATAACAATCACAATCAAATTCACAATGTCTTCTTCTAAAGTTTCTGTTGCTATCTTCGGCATTACTGGAGGTCTTGGCTCAAGTGTTCTTGAATCGTTAGAATCTTCCAATTTCGCTTCAAGAATCCAATTTCCAATCAAGGCTATTACTAGACTGACCATTGATTCTACGGACAAGGTCCAATATATCAAGGCCGACTTAAATGATGCTGATTTACCTGAAAAGTTAAAGGGTACTGATGTTTTTGTCGAGTTGGTTGCTCCAAACCCCACTTTGTACGCTGCTGTTGAGCAGATTGCTAAAATCGTTAGACCAAAGCTTTTATTCCTTCTGAGTTCGGCAGCGATCTTACTTCAGTCCAAAAATACGCCCCTGGTTTCTTTAAAACCAAGTTGGACCACGTTAAAAGATTGGAGGATTCCGGTTTGAATGTTGTTCGTATTGAAAACACATTTTGGGCTGTTCCAGGCCTGTTGTTGTATGAGTTGGTGGAACAAGTTGGTATTGACCCAGTAGCAAAGACATACACAGTTAGAGGTGACATCAATCAGAAAATTTCAATTACAATGGTTAAGGATACTGCTAACAGTATTGCCGCAGTTGTGGCATTCCCAGACCACTCGAAGTTACCAAAGACTGTCAGGGTTTTCAGTGATATTGTGACTGTAAAGGAGGTTATTGAGCGCTATGAGGAGTCCCACAACGTTAAGTTGACAGAGGCCTCATCGATCACTTGTGAGGAGGCGTTGAAAGAATTCCAGAAGTCGTGGAGCCAAGGATTTGAAGAATCAAAATTCTTTTACTACTTACACGTTATTGCTTCACAAGGAGATGCTCTTATTTCTGAAAATGAGAGAGAGTTGCTTAACCCTGGCGAAACTTTGTGGAAGTGGGAACAGTTCTAATCATTCACTGATCCCAACTATTCTTAGATTGTATAAGACTATTTAATGGCCACAAAAATTTTGCAGCCAAAAATAAGTAGGTTAAACTGATTAATAAGATAAGTTATGAAATCTGCATGTAAAGTCTTAAAATTTTTTAGTTCATTCACTAACAAGTACATGCCACCTTATCTCTGATAATCGCTAATATTGTATTCGATATTAGAGTTGACTAATCGTTGTCTCATTTCGATTAGTTTCTTTTTAGATTACTACTTCCTGGGGCTATTTCACCTCAATGCGTGATATCGTTACATAAAAGTCACATACTCAGCACATTCTCAATTGAAGTACACGCAATCACTCTCAAACACTTGGCATACCGATCAGTCTAAGAGAATCATGTCATTCTACTGATAATATTCAGTGCATCTACACTAAAAATTGATGGAGCATTTGTATGCACTTTAGCTGTACTGTTTTGAGTTTGAAGGGTGAACTTGCAATTTCAAAAGTTTGAGTTGAAGTTTCTTTATCATCTTGAATCTTTTAGATTCCGAATCATTGATGAACTACATCAAAACCTTACAGGAATACTCTAGCTTGGGATCGTCTTCAAGAAGAACTAGCTCATGCGGTCGCATTAATTGAACTCTATTTAAATACTCACAACCATCATTTGTATTCCTCCGCATCATATATATGAAGTGCAGCATCAACAAATTATTAGGCATTAATTTTCCCCGCCAGCAAATTATGAACTCTTATTTGATCCTTTATCTTGAAACTTCAAAGCAAATTCAAGTAATGGCTCCGAATCAACCAGTGAGCCAAATAAACTGCGTGCAAATCGTTTGGTTTCTCTAATTTGGTACTTTGAATGCTCCGAAATGGGAATGTTGAAAATAAGGTCCAATTCTTCTAATGTGTAGCCCTTTGTCTCAGGCACGAATAACAAGTTGAGAACGAACAACACAACACACCATCCGGCGTAGAAGCAGAACATCCCAACATTTCCAATGGATCTTCTCATATTGGGTAAAGTGAACCCAAGAATAAAGCAGAACATCCAGGTTATAGAAGTACCCAAACTTGCGTGAGCATCTCTTACCAATAATGATCCACTTTCAGCATTGTAAGTGAATGGGACAGGACCAGCACCGATCCCGTAGAAGTAAACATGCAAGTAGATTCCGGTCAAAATCAAACCCAATCTAGTCTTCTCTTCTTTAGCGTAAAAGGAGAATCCAGTCCAGAAAAGGAAGATGGCTAATAATGGATAGGTGAACAAGACCAAGAATCTTCTTCCTCTGCGGTCAATCAATGGAATTGCCGTCAAGCAGCCAACGACCGCAACTGCACCAAATCCAACACTTCCTGCAAGCGCATCATGGTTCGAAAATCCACTGGATACTAAAATTGTTGAAATGTAAAAGGTCAACACATTGACACCACAAAATTGCTGGCCAAACATGAGGATTCCACTGGCAAGTGCAGCAGACCGGTTCCGTGGAACAGTGAAAATATTAATATATTGATCGTACCAACGCTGTCCTGCAAGTTGAGCTTGTTCTAATTCAATTAATGAAAATGCATAATAAAAGTCTCTGGCTGCGATGAGTTCATGTTTCCTCAATTTACTAAAGGATTCATATGACAGCTTGAACTTCTTCTTGGTGATTAACCATCGTCCACTTTCAGGCACCAAGTATGTAATTGCACACACAACAAGAGGTAATGGGAAGATAGACCCAAGCATAAATCTCCAATTATGTTTTCCAGCATGAAGAAATGCAACTCCCATAACGGAGCCCATCATAACTCCAAAAGCAGTCAATGTTTGCCATAACATCACAAGTGATCCTCTAATTTTGGCAGGAGTACCTTCAGCAACAAAAATCGGAGCTGTAGAAGACTTTAATCCAATTGTTATACCCATCACCAATCTGCCAGCCAACAATACCTGATACGAAGGTGAAAATGCTTGCCAAAGACCTGTACCAGCAGAGACTAAGTTGGCCCAGAATATAGTACCTCTTCTTCCAAGATATTTGTTGGAAGGAATCGCCAACCAACAACCAACAACACTGGCTGCCAAATATGGTACTGAATTGATAATCCCAAGTAAATTAGCATTGAAAGTAGTATCTGCATCGATTCCATAATACGCTGGAAAGAAGATTTGTGCTCCCCCAATTGCAGATTCGTCCATACCTTGGACTGCAGCACTAAGTGCAGAAATAGCTGCAACCAAATAAAGTTGCCATGTTTGCTTCCATGAACTGGTGTTCTCCTGTGCAATCACGTTACGATCATGTTCGTCGAAATCAGCTCCTTTGATGAGATTTGGAAAGCTTGACAATATAGCTCCTTTGATGATAAGCTCCAGCTTATCATGCAAGCCAGTAACTTCAATCACGTGATTGGCATGTTCAACTGCTTCCTCTTTGTTCTTGAATCCAAGGAAAGAGTTGGCAACAACATTCTCCTCTAAACTTTTGACTTCTACGTCGTAGTCAGATAACTTGTCTGACATCTTGTATAACTTTCGATCTTCTTGTCACAATTGGAGCCTGGCTTTAAGCATTTATAGATCTTTCGTGTAGACTTATTTTTCTTATTGCAGTTGATTATAACTGTGGCTCTGGACTATTTCCAGCCGAACTGTTATTCGTACCTATCGGGTGCAGTCGGGTATTGATCGGGACTAGAATTCCTGCTCATATCTGCTGATATTATGGGTTTAAAATTAGGATTAGATGATTACAGCCACTGTAGATCCTTTTATATTGGCATGTTGGAATACTTCGCATTGAATGAAAGACTTCAGCTGATGGTTTGATAAATGTTACAAAACCATCTGTCAATTATGAAATTATTAGGCAAGGCAGAGTCGGAAAACGAGTCAATTTTTCCAGGTGATTGGATTACAACAGTTCGTCAGTTAATAGACATGCCCGATTAATTGTATACTCTTTTCGTATATCATCTCTGGTTCATTCTTAGCCAATATAATTGTGGCATGGCTAATCCGAGTAATACAATAGACAATTGCGTTAAATCTTGGCTCTTAAAATAGCATGCTGAGATCCTAATAACCTAGATTGTGCCTAATCTGCAGTACAACAATTTAGATAAGGATCCACAGTTGCTTTAGCACTCTTTGAAAATTTTGCACCCAATAGTGTCGGTCATTAAACAGTCAAATTTTTGTACTTCAGTCTAAAACAGTTTGCAGAGTCCACTATGCGTCGGGATATGTGCGGCGGGAAAGGGGCCACAAATAGAGAGAATGTGTCTTGAAAACTTTCGTATGAATTTGCTAAAAAGATCGACCAATTAACTCGCCAACACGACAGTGACGTCCACAGAAAAATATTACTATATGTTATTTTTCAATGTTCTGGTAGATGTTTGAATATCCTGGATTAGTTCAATTGGAAATATTTCAATTGCATATGTGAGATTGTAGTGCTATTTTTAATCGTATTGTTGTAACGTGAACCAACACCAGATAATGGTTCTTCAGAGTATTGAAATTAGGTAAATTTACCACGCTGTAACTAATTTGTAATTAAATACAGTGGTTAATGATATATGATGTTGAGCGGGATTTAAAGGATACCAACGCGTAGTAACTGCAAAACGTAAACGATACGAAAGAAGTACTTTATCAAAATTAAAACCATTTTAATTATTCACGATTGTCGAGGAATTTGGAAGATCCAAAGTATACAAGTTGCACCGTACCATTTCGTTTATAGCACATTAAGTTGCTGGGTAGTAGTTGATGCCGATATAGTAAATATAGTCTTGACGTGTTTATTTTTTTTGTATCGCATCTATTTTGGAGCGAGATATACGAGAAGCACGAAAATGGGTGCAAATTTCCAAGTAAATTAGCCTTGTAGCATAGATGTACTAACTTACAAAAAATGGGGCTCCCCGTTTAACTTCGCTTTCTCCAAACTTAACAACAGATCGCTTAAAAATTTGCTACATGCTTTAAGCACCAATTATTTGATAGATGAGTCAACGAGAACAAACACTGCAGCAGAAGGCTATAGAGCCTTCATTTAGAGGTGAACTGTGCTCAGTATTTGAAATTCAGATCCAATAGTGAAACCTTAACCATCACTTGCTAAAGATTTAATTAAGTTGAATTTTTTAAAAAATCTACTAGTCACCACTCTAACAAAGACTCTTTTCTTATACTAGTAAAAGTATTGCAGGTGCAGCTAGTTTCTCCAATCTGTAAACGTAACTTTGGATAAGGAACAAGAATTCAAATATTGATTGGCTTGCCTCGAAATCCTATGGATGCAAATTATATGGGATTGTTTGCTTTCACAAGTTTACCAATGTAACCTGCTAGAATCCCCCGTGGTCAGCATTTATGGAGAACATACTTTCAAGAGCCATCAGAAATTGAATTAATAATCAGGTATGCAAGGTTACGACAGTTCATGTATGGGTCAATAACGGGTTACGCTTTTCTTTACTTTGTTATTTCCGTACATTTATTCTCACTAGTTGAACCTTTAATGTGAGGCATTGAAGAAGAGATAGTAAAGGACTGGTGGGCTGCATCCTTCAGCAAAACTTATTGAATCCATAGTTAGGAATATAAGAATTGAAGGTAGTCTTAAGTTCCACCACACTCAATACTTTAGGGAATTACCAAAATTAAGCATTGTTCAGAACCAGATTTAAATTCCGTATGTGTGTATTCTATTGCTTAGCATTTTTCCAAAACCTTTGCTAGAGTTATTAGAAAGTCCATCAATTCTCCTTAAAGATATATACGGAGATGTCATTTGAATGAACTCCTATAGCTCAGCTTAATACCAAACGATAACTCTCCTCTTAAATCCAATCGAATTGATCCCACCCCTCCGGCCGGATTAGGAAAAGCCGCTACTTCTAGTAATGCTTGGCTAAGGAACCATGGTTGCAAATTTGAAACACCCATACCGCAGCAGTCAAAAATAGCTGTATTAGTGATCAATATTGCAACACTTGAACAACACACAGAACCCCAGCTTGGCTATATAAGCAACCCTAATTGTACGTAATCACGTCTCCATCTCTCATTATCATTATTTTGAATAAATATGTCTCATAGAATTCCCACCCCTAGAGCCCCTGGTGTAGACTATTACATACCACAACCAGAGTTCCCGTTGACTCAGGCATTATCCAAAGACATCGCGTCGTTGCCAAAATTGTTCCACCCATTGAAGGTTAGAGGTTTGACTTTTCCGAACAGACTTGGAGTTTCTCCGATGTGCACTTATTCTACAGACGAAAACATGGAAGTGACTCCATTCCACCAAATTCATTATGGCGCACTTGCATCGAGAGGCGCAGGATTGATAATGGTGGAGTCAAGCGCTATTTCAAAAGAAGGTGGACTATCTCCTTATGACTCAGCTTTATTCACTGATAGGCAGGCAGAGAAGTACAAGTCAATTACTGACTATGCTCACACTCAACGGCAAATCATAGGTGTGCAGCTTTGTCATGGTGGGAGAAAGTCGGGAGGTCGTGCATTGTGGGAGCACTTGGAAGACTTTGTTCCAGCTGAACAAGGTGGGTGGCCAGGTAAGACAGTTGCGCCTTCTCCTATCCAATTCAGACCGTACGGTAACTATCCTGAGCCAAACGAACTAACCAAGGTTCAAATCAAGGAACTCGTGAAGAAGTTTGGTGAATCTGCAAAGAGAGCTATTGTTTTAGCAGGTTTTGACTTTATCGAGATTCACGGTGCCCATGGCTACCTCATCAACGAGTTTTTGTCCCCCATTTCCAACAAGAGAACTGATGAGTACGGTGGATCCTTTGAAAACAGAATTCGATTCCTCTTGGAGATTATTCAGACAATAAGGTCAATAATACCAGAAACTACGCCGCTCTTTGTTAGATTATCGAGTGTTGACAATGGTGAAGAGGAAATCGAATGGAAGATTGAAGATTCACAGAAATTGTCCAAGATCATGGTTGAATTAGGTGTTGATGTCATTGATGTTTCATCTGGGGGTAATTCCTATAAGCAGAAACCTAGAAGCTCTTGGAACAGGAATAACCCTGGACCACTCCACGCGGGCTACGCTCGCGCAATTAAGGAGGCAGTGGGGAACACGGCAGTTGTTGCATGTGTGGGAGGTCTTGGAGTTGACGCAAATGAGACTAATGCTTTCCTCGAAAAAGGTGCTTTTGACTTTGCGCTTGTTGCCAGACCTTTCTTGAAGAATCCAGGTTTGACATGGGAGTTTGCAGAGCAGTTGGGAGTTGATATCCAAAGATCACTCCCACTTGGTTGGACTATTAATCCTAAAAAAGAGGATATAGTTGCATTGATAAAGAGGACTGAAGAAATGGAGCTCAAGAATAAAGAGAAGTTGAAAATTGAAGCATAAATACTTAATTCGGTTACTTAGTTGTTAATGTCTCTTAACTTAGGTAAAGTCATTACGAAAATTTGTAAAAAAGTACTGGCTTTGTTGCTAGATGCGCTCAGTTGCTAACATTCTAAAGACACGCTTGAAAGTATTTGCGTGTGTGTAATCCCTTAATTTAGACACCATATGTCAAAGCGTTCATAGTTTTATTTCAACAACTGCCGTTAAGTTGGGTTTACCCTCGACTAAAGGTGTTTCCTCTAGTATTTGACAATGACAACCGAAAATATGGGGTATCCTCATTCGAAAAATTGAGACAACCTAACTTTAAAGCAAGTTCGAAGACTTACCCAACTATAATAAGCAGTAGCTCTTTACGTTGTTCGTATTCTTCTAAGGATTTCAATTTTTTATTGGAGTGAATACGCGTGTGGGTTAGTAGGAAAACTAAAAAAGTAAAACGACAAGGTAGTGTTGAACTTATTTTGTAATCCAAATGAATTGAATTAGTGTACGATATGTTTAGTTAGAGGAGCATTTTGGAAAAATGGTTGATATTCTTGTCGTTGAAGTCACTCAGTAGTTCAAACAAGGGGTGCTTTTTCTTGTGGGGTTTTTATCAATAGAATTATGGTAACTTAGGCTTTCAAAGTTATGGTCACAATACCTACACAAGACGAGGCTTTAAAAATCCAGATGGTTGAAATCATAGTTAGTTAGAGAAGAATCTTAACAAATTCCCTCTTTCTCATTAACTGATGGCGTTTAGGTTATTGTTCTCTTTATTGTCTCATTGTTCATATTTTCTATTTACGTCACTTACAATTCAAGAGTCAGAGTTGTACTAAGGCAGTAACTTGAGTCTGGACCTCCCTACCATTACAACATTTAAGTACCTCAATAAATTTACTTCGTTAAAGCGCCAGTGGTTCATGGAGCTAAGTACCAAAACTATTGCTGTTCATTTTTCATTTCTAAGCACACCTGGCAGTTTTTTTTTACCTAATAACACATCTTGCATTGATATTCTTCACTAGTTCCTTTTTTAATTGTCGATCAAGCTAAACCTCTCGTTCCATAAGCACCTACTCTTTTATATGTTACCAACTTTAAATTTGTCTCATTTGATATCATCATACATATTACCTCTACTTTTCACCATCATGCCTCTCTTATTGTCTCGGGGATTTTCTTGAAAAGCCGTCTTTTCAATTGCGGGGACTGTCAACTCAAAATAGGCATAAAGTCACAAAATCACCTAAACTACGTAACCGTGCATCTTCAAATTGCAAAATTATTGAAATTCTAGACCCCAAATAACACTCAACTTCCAAGGCTCTAAATTATTGCATTGTTGTTTTCAAACATCCGGGGAAATACAGCGCTCAACACAGCTCTCTGGACCAGCAAAACAACTTCCAAGTGTTATAGAAGGCTTCATCTTAAAGTGGAGGTACGCCTACTTCTGGTACTATATCTTTGGCCACATCCGATTTTCTTGAATTCACTCAGAGCAATCTAAGAAAGCTTTGAAGTTACTTGTGGAGGATTTGCTTACACATAACTAAAGTACATTTGAGCCTTACTGTTCTTCGGCCAAGCCCAACGTAATTAATTCTCCGACAGGCTACTCCACAGCAACCCCACAAATATCAAGTATATAAAAGAATGATTTCCAAGTATTCACATAACTCCAAGCAAAAATGTCACAAGTGAATAATTCCGGGAAAGGGCATTCTTTCTTAGGTTTGACAGGAAATAAGTTAAATTTTGCAGTTTCATGCTTTGCAGGAGTAGGTTTCTTGCTCTTTGGATATGACCAAGGTGTCATGGGTAGTTTACTCACATTACCTTCGTTTGAAAACACCTTCCCAAGTATCAAAGCTAGCAATAATGCAACTTTACAAGGTGCAGTGATTGCACTTTACGAGATTGGCTGCATGGGCTCGGCTTTATCAACGATTTACTTAGGTGACAAACTAGGTAGACTCAAGATTATATTTATTGGAGCTCTTATCGTTACTATTGGTGGTGCTCTTCAGTCATGCGCGTATACCGTTGCCCACTTGGTTGTCGCAAGAATTATTACAGGTGTGGGGACCGGTTTCATCACTTCAACAGTCCCAGTTTATCAGTCAGAGTGTTCACCTGCAAAAAAAAGAGGTCAGTTGATTATGATGGAGGGATCACTCATTGCTTTGGGGATTGCAATTTCATACTGGATAGACTTTGCATTTTATTTTTTGAGAAACTCTGCCCATCTGTCCGTTAGTTGGAGATTCCCTATTGCCTTGCAATGTATCTTTCCAATTCTTTTGATGACGGTTGTATTCAAGTTTCCTGAGTCGCCTAGATTTTTAATAAAGAAGGGAAGAATCGAAGAAGCGAGAAAATCGTTCAGTGGTTTGCTTGATTTGGAGGAAAACCATCCAAAGATAAATGCTCAAATTGATGAAATCCAGCAGTCTTTGGAAATCGAGCGTAAGGGAGGTGCTGATTCGTTCAACTTTAAGGACTTGTTTAGACAAGGTCCTAATCGTAATTTTCACCGTGTTACTCTCGCCTTCTGTTCTCAAATGTTTCAACAGATTACTGGTATCAACTTGATTACTTACTACGCAGGTACTATTTTCGAAAATTACATTGGATTAAGTCCATTCAATTCGAGAGTGTTGGCTGCCTGTAATGGTACCGAGTATTTTTTGATATCATTGCTTGGATTTTTTGCAATTGAAAGATTGGGAAGGCGTTTCTTGTTGTTTTGGGGAGCAATCTTCCAGGCTATAACAATGGCGCTCCTTACTGTGACCACGTATCTTGCAAATGAAAAGGATAATAGTGGTGCAGGTATTGGAGCAGCTGTTTTGTTGTTCGTATTTAATTCATTCTTTGGAGTATCTTATTTGGGTGGAACTTGGCTTATTCCAACGGAAGTCTTGTCTTTACAGACTCGTGCACCTGGCGCAGCTTTGTCAACAGCAGCAAATTGGTATGTAATTTTTTTTTGATTGGTTTCTGATGGACTCTACTAACAAGCTTAGGGGATTTAACTTTATGGTGGTTATGATTACACCCGTTGCATTCGAAAGCATCGGCTACCACACATACACTATCTTCGCAGTGATTAACCTTCTTATCGCTCCATGTATTTATTACTTGTACCCTGTATGTATAACATTTACAAGCATCCCAACACATTTTACTAACATTCACAGGAAACAGCAGGACGCTCTCTTGAAGAGATGGACATTATTTTCACACAAACACCAATATGGAAACCTTGGGAGGTTGTTCAAATCGCTAAGGATTTGCCATTAATGCACGCTGGTGCAGACGGAGATGACGTGTTCAATGAAAAGTTTCAAGGTGATACTGAACATCGGGAAGTGGCAGAGGGATTATTCGATGGAAGCGGCTCAGGTAGCTCTTTCGAAGAGAAGAAATAGCTACTTCTTTCCGATTAAGGCTATATTCAGACAGCTAATATTTAATTTTGCAGCCTTTTTTTTGTGCAATAAACATAGATTGCCATTTAAGTTAATGGAACTCGATAATTGTTATTGTAGATTAAATATAGTAACCCTGAAATAATAATGATTCGGATCTTTGGGGCTTCTAATAATCAATTTGATATGCTGCAAAAACGAATTTTCAGAAGTTTTGTTGAAGAGTGAACACCAGAGATACTCTATTTGCATTGTGATTACTAGCACTCTTGTCCTATAGAAAGTCAAAAAGAGCTTTGACATTTGTGCTTAATAGTCTTGAATAGAAGTAGTCAAACATTAATTATAATCATCACTTTTCATTTTTTATTTATGAACTATATTCTAAGAATCCTCGTTGTTCGATACTAAAGAGAAGGTTTGGACTCGTCAAACCTCTTTTCAGCCTCTTTCCAGTTGATCACGTTCCAGATGGCGTTAAAGTAGTCAATCTTTACATTTTGGTATTGCAAGTAGTAAGCATGTTCCCAAGCATCAATTGCAACTAAAGGAGTTAAAGGCTCAGGGACAGTATCTTGGTCCTTTGTGGTCACTATATCCAAGGCACCACCGTTCGATTTGTTCTTAACAATAAAAGCCCAGCCAGATCCTTGGAGACCTACCAACTTAGCATTTGTCAATTCAATCAACTTATCAACAGAGCCGTACTGTTTAACGATTTGCTTTCCCAAAGGAGATTCATTGGAAGGGACCTTGCCTCCAAACTTACTAACAGGAGACAAGTTTTTCCAGAAGAGAGAATGGTTGGTGAACCCACCACCATGAAATTTGATCAATTGCTGGATTTCAATCACTTTCTTAACGTCACCCTTTGCTGACAGAGCAATAAAGGCGTCAACTGCTGCGTTGTAACCATTGACATAAGCTTGGTGGTGTTTTTTATGGTGCAATTCATTTATTTCACCTGAGATGTGAGGTTCAAGGGCACTGTACTCCCAATCCAAAGCTGGCAATTCTACTTTTTGATAAGACATAATTGGTTTGGTTTGTTAAAGTTATACTGAAACCCGTTTGCTTTTATAGTCCCTTTGTATGGCTTTTTTGTGGGAGAGCAAATTAGATTACTTAAAAGGACTGTTGTGGTTATTAGTAATCCACACTTGGAGTTGTCCACATGTTTGATATTTGGGGGGGAATGAATAAGCAAGGAATGGGCGGATGCGTGGTTTTGGGTTTCGAGATGGCCGGGCTTTAGTTTGAGGATTCTGGTTGTGGTTGTATGGCTGCAAATTGTGAAGTGTGGAGGCAGAAAATTGAGAGAGAAATTTACTAATGGATTTGTTATGAGGAAAGAAGACTTTTAAATCGAGTTGATGAAACTTTGAAGAAGGAATGAGTGAAATCTCGAAGTTAGTGATGTTATATGTTAGTTTACTATTTGTTGTAGTGGGAACTAGTTCTAAGTGTTGCACGTGAAAGCCGTATTTTGAAATGAGAGTTGATTAGAGGAACTAGTAGTGTTAACTGTGTCAACTGAACTAAACGATACCACAGTGTCAGAGGTACTGGAAATCTCAAACCAATTGATATACTTTTCATTTGAGTTGTAGTACGCATTACTAGACTTGGAACTATGTGATGTTTTAGTCTGGTACAAATACATGTATGAGCGAGATCACAAAGAGATCATAGAAAAGTGTGATAGTTAAAGGTATGAACACTTAGAATCTATATTCAAGCAAAAACCTACTCTTTTATATGTAATATTATTGGTTTAATTGATGTCAATTGAGTCAGTTGGCATTGGGTTGATTATTCTGAGAATAGTCAAGTTTTATGGAAAATCAAAACTTTGTTTATGAACTCTAATCCATAATATCTCCTTCAAATACTGGAAAACCTTCTTTATCACTCAAACTAATGATTCTCATGAGATTTCAATGAATATATTGAGAAATGTTTACGTTTATTAGCTTTCATCTTTTAATGATACGTATTATATGATAGTGTGGTGTTCTAGAGACGACGGAACTTTCTAAGGAAAAGAAGCGATGTATAGATATGCAAAGAAAGATTGAAATAGTGTTCACATTTAACTTATTCAAGTGGTGAGACTAGCGGTGTCTACGGAAGCTTCATAATCCAACAGGTTCGTTAGCCCGAGGGTAAGGTGAGATAATGAAATCATATCTTCAATTCATTTCCTTTCTTACGCTTCACCATTAAATCTACTTAATGGCAAGGTGAAGAAGTATTCCACACTACTGATCCTAATGGCACGATATGCAAAGAAGAACTGAACTTAGCAAACCAAGTTTCATTAACTTCAAAGATTGAACATAGATAATAGAAGAGTATTCTAGATATGTAAACTCGTACTTTGGACTACTGTGTTCATTTTCTTCTCTACTTGAGTTTCTACAACAACCAAACACTTTGTTTTCCAACGCGAAGACAAGTATAATCTATTTTAAAAAAATTGTTCACAAAGAATACTACTGACTCAGTAAACACTTGTGACATCATCACAATCAGCAGACTACTGATGAAGGGGGATGTATCAATCTCGGATTAGTATTTTTAGTATATCGAGGATCTTTGAAGAGTCACAAACAAGGGAAGGGCTGACCCGGGATGTTTTCAAATCTATTTGTGGAGCAGCCAAGGGGGGGCAAATAGGAGAGGTAGAAGACGAGGAATTACGAGAAAGTATGGTGTGTGTTGAGAAGAAGAACTAGAGAGGCAGGAGATGACGAATTGATTGAGATCAAGTTGTCAAGTTTAATGCCAGAGGGCTTTAATTTGACACCTCTAAGCTATATGCATGTAATTTCCCTGATTTGGTAAGAAGCAGAATATAAGAATGTTACGAGCAAACCAACAATACAGGAGGGGGAGGTAAGAGAGTGGGAGGTTGCAAACAAATGAGAAGTAAAATATGTACAAATGGTTATCTCCTGACGTTCTTTTGGTGTAGGGGATTCAAAAGTGCCTACATTGGGATACATACATATGCATCAGAATACAGGAGTGTTGTTATACGGAGAATTCATTGGTGAGTTTTCTTGTCAGTATTGAAAAAATGTTGTAATGTCATTCAAAGTTCAAGAAAATCAGCAAAACAATGCCACTTTTTCAGTGGGAGACTAGACAAGATAGGAAAGGAAAAGGTGTTGGGATGGAGACTATTCATAGGAGACTAGATTGGTAGTAAGGGATTCCTAATCAGAGGTATACCTAAATGGGGTAGTTGTAAGTGGATAATATGTACCCCTTGAGTTTATCAAAATACTTAGAGATTAGCCCCCTTACCTACTTGACTACGTTTCATCTGCAACGTCTGTATAATTCTATAATTATTCCTCGAGCAATGTCCCTAAGATTGCAATTCCCGAGGAAAAGATAATAATGTCAATGCAATGAAAGAATATATGAATATTGTAGTAAGAGAATTAAGGTTTACTAGTTGCTGTTTGGCTTGACCTGAAGGGTGATATGGGGTCAGATAAAGTCACCCTACCATTATAATTCTGAAGTGTATTGTGCCATCCCTAGACGAGTCCCAATACGGATTATTTACATTCTGAGGCGATGTTTCCAACCATAGTAAACAACCAAGGCGTGGAAGTTCTAGACCGTCCCAAATAGGCGACGTGTAGGCGCACAGAGCACGGCTATATCTGAATACAACCAAAAAAGTATTGCTTTAGCAAGGTATGTAGCTATGAACAACCATGGTAATTATAGAATCTATTGATCTTTAATAGGAATGACATCATCACAAGCTAAAGAAGTTTGGAAGTTAAAGGTATCGATTTGAACAAAACACAGCAACACAACGAAAAAGTCATGATTAAAGAAAAACATAACTCAAACATCAACATTAATCTTTCATATACATGTATAGATTATAAACGGACACTAATAGCCATTTACAAATCAGACACTAACATACAGACACAAACATTAACGAAATAGGTTACATCCCCATTCTAATAATACACCTTTGTACCCCAGCTTTCGTGCCTCAATCAAAGCTAAAAATTGCATCGATGACTTTGTACAGACAACAGAGGCGTTGTGAAAGTCAGGCTGTGCCCAAGATGGCAAAAAGAAAATCATCCATCACAGGACAATAGGCTGTTTATTGTGTCGAGGAATCATTGCGGCTGTCTGACACTCTCTTGATCTTGTATTCGCTTTGTATTGTGTGTCTTTTGCTCTCATCTGTTGTTACTTTGTTTCATTTCACTTTCTCCCTCTGTATTCACTAAACACTTCATTCTTAGATTCAACTCGTCTCTCCATTCTCTTACTTTTTAATTCTATTAATCTTTTCGTGTATCAACAAAAGAATTCATATGCTTACATTATTGCTCCACTCTATCTCTCCATGTCTAGCTCTCCACATACCACTCTACCTTACGTCCCTCGCTCCTACCTCCCTTCCTCCTACTGACTCCTCCTCTTTCTTACTCCAACCTTTGGTTGCCCATTGATCCTGCACACTCAAAAACCAACAAAGCAAAAATGATTTCACACTTTTCGAAACCAGAGCTCTTCCCTTCTTCTCCAGGCATTACTTGTGCTCAGCGATTGACAGTTTCCTGATAACAGTATCTGTGTTTATTTGGTTTTTTAAACGAATACGCGTATATTGCAATATTCACATCATTTGCTTATTCCCGAGGACTTTTTATTTACTGTTACACGATGAGCCATTCCCTGTCGCCCACCAACCGCAATTCCATCTTTGGTTGGGTTAAGAACTTGAAGCGTGGGAGTCTAATGAGTAACGAGAGTGTTAATGAGATTCCTTCGGATAATGACCTTCTATCTACAGAGTCTAGGTCACCATCCAAGTCGCTGGCGAACGTGGCATTTCCGCAGTACCCGCCAAATAGTGTACCATTTCCAATAGGATCAACCACTAACCCGCACCAAACCGCTGTTGCCATTCCCGTGCTGGGTCTGGGTCATGCCCTGTCGGGTCCACCGCAGGCGGTGATGCCCGGAACGTCGCCCTTGGGCACTTCCTTTACCTATTTGAGTTCTTCCTATCTGTCCAACCAAGGTTTTCAACAGCACCAGCAGCAGAACCTCGTGCAGTTAGCGGCTACGCCGCAGCTGCAGCTGCAGCTGCAACAGCAACCCTCGGCTCCACCTCAGCAACAACCACATCACCACCACCACTCACTCGCACAAGCAGTGGCCGCCGTTGGGCAGCAGGACTTTCTCAGGCCACTTCTCCACCACAAGTCACGCTCGAGCAATAACGTGTCACGAGTACGGTCAAACCTGCAACTGCAGAGTGAGAAACTGGCCAGTATCAGACAACACCGTGACCTGTTCCTCCAGCACAACCCTTTGGTAGACGAAAACAGCAAGTACTTTGGAGTGCCGTTAGAGTTGGCGATCCGCGAGGCTTCAGCGAAGATCCTGATCTTGAACCCTAACCCCCTCGACCCTGGTACCACATACGGTGAGATCCCTATAGTGGTTGCCAAGTGCGGGGTGTTTTTAAAGAACAATGGTTTAACCGTCGAGGGTATTTTCCGTGTAGGTGGGCTGCTGAAGCGTTTGAAGGAGTTACAAGCGATCTTTAACACACCTCCAGAGTACGGTAAGAAACTTGTATGGGACGGATACAATGTACACGACGCAGCGTCAATTTTGCGTCGGTACTTGAACGCGTTGCCTGAGCCATTAATACCGTTAGACTTGTACGAGCTGTTTAGAGACCCCTTGAGAACACGCTCTAGAATTATCAACTACATGAAATACAAAGCTGAGAACCCTAGCAAGGTAATACGAGCTGGAACTCCGGGGGGTGCTCCTACATCTGTGGCATCGCCCTCAGTCCAATCAGTAGCACAACCATTGCCATCTCAGGTACCAGCACAGGTACCAGCACCAGCACAAGTACAAGCACCTCCACCACAACCTCAAGTGATACCGACTTTGCCAACACCTCCACCACAAGCACAATCAGAAGGATCTACATCGGGAGTCCCATTTGTGGAACCACAGCCACTTACCGAAGCCAATATTGATCGTTTCAACAACTCATCTTCATCGAATCCATCGACCAGCTCTTTCCGAGCAGCTTTCTCATCACCTCCATCTCATGAAGACTCTTCTGCTGCACGAGCAGCCGCTGCAGCAAAGAAACTGGCCAAAAAATCGAAAAACTACAAGAAGCTTACGCGCGACGTACACGAAGCGATCGAAGAATACAAGCAGATGGTGAGCGATTTGCCAATGCTCTCGAAGCAGCTACTTTTCTACATTCTCGACTTACTTGCAATGGTGCAGAACCACTCTGATCAGAACTTGATGTCGTCACGCAATTTGGCTGCTATTTTCCAGCCTTCCATCTTGTCGCATCCAAATCACGATATGGACCCTGAAGAGTATGCATTATCACAGTTGGTTGTAGAGTTTTTGATTCAGTACGCGTATAAGTTGTTACCTAAGCAGCAGCAACAGCCGTGTGTGACATCACCTCTGGAGACGACTGCGCCTGAGATTTCCATCAGTGACGACTGTGATCCAGCTGCCACACCCCAGTTGCAGAACGCTTCTGCACCAGCGAGCAACGTTACCTCGACCAGTACGACACCACTCGAGACTGGGGCTCTCCACAAACCGCCACAGGCACCATTCAAGCGCAATTACAGCAAGTCACTTCCGAACGCTAATCAGGACGATTTAGTGGACAAGAAGTCGATACCGCAGATGTCTGAGTCTGATCACGAATACGAAATCACTGACGACGACAACATCTCTGACTTGGACGATATAAACCTGTATAATATGAATCTGTCAACGGAGGCATTTGCGGGCCCACCGTCGAGCGCAGTGAATGGAGTGGATCTCATAACTGAGACCAACACGCCGAACAAGGGTACCATGAGCGCTGCGAGCGCTGCGAGCACTGTAAGCACTGCAAGTGCGAACGTGGCTATTGTTGTTTCCGCGGCAGCGAAGGACGAGTAAGGACGGTTAGAGGATTATATATAGATTGACATGAAGGCACTACGCACAGACGGAAAAGATAGCTGTACACTTGCTGTACTAGCTGTTCGTGTGCGTGGAGTGAGTACGAGTAAACCACGGTCCAGGAGTGGGAATGAATAACCTTTAGGAGAAAAGAAAACCTTTAGGAGACTTTGAAATAGTATAATATAGTCCCATTGAAGGTCTAGTGGATATGTATAACAATAGGTAATTTAAAATTGATTAGCAGGAAATCAGTTGAGTACTGTGATTTGAGCTATCGATAAGTAGAGAAGAGAATTCAGGGAGGGGTGACACTGGGGTGATATAGGATTGAGGTTCAGAAATTGAATATGTTCAATACTGTACTGACTCCTGTACCTTATCTAGAGGATGAAGCTAAGAAAACAGTTATCTTGATGCCAAGCGAGTATTAGTTTATTTGGCTGCAAAATATCAGGGATGCTTGTAAAGTGCATAAAACTGCTAAGTATCATTTCTTTAATATCATGTAGGGGGGTGCTCCATTACCGAGATGTTACTCCGAACTTCAGCAATCACGGTGTATGCAAACATCTCGGAGTTCAGTATTTGAATTGTGGCTAATACTTATGTAGAGGGGAAAGGTAATAGACTATTATGAGTATGGTACGTTCTCAAACAGGAGCTTTTGCGGCAGTTTTAGTAGATAAAGAAGCTGAATTCAATGGGAATATTGGAACAGAATCGAAACTGAGATTAATATTTACGTCTTATTATTAGCCTGAATATTGAACTGTCCCAGCTCCTCCTTCTGTTAACATAGCTGCAACTTCAAAAGATATCATCTAAATCAAAACCAATTGAATCTTCAAATACATACCTTAGGTCCTCCTCACTCAGCCATTTCAACAGTCAGTATTTTGTCAGCCTCACTAGATTCTCAAATCTTTGTCAAGAATATACATTAAAGCGATTTCGTCTGGGTCATCTTTAATGTTCACGGTTTAAATGGTACCGCATGATAGCTCAGAAACTGGATTTCAGCTTCTGTATATTCAAGGAGATCCAGGTTTATTATAGTAAACTTTGGATAGATCTTGAGTATGGGTACTTTATACCTTTTGTAATTCCAAAGCATGATTTGTAGGTGTGGTATATCCATTAACATAAGGCTGCACATTTCAAATTGGACTACATCTCACTCAACCTAACTCTTTACCTTTCTACTGTACTAGGTGTTAAAGCTGGGCTCATAGAATACGAAAGATGATGTTTCTTAACGTTTCCTACACCTTCGTATAGACACTATCATGACAATCATCATGTTCAAAGTTTCTATTCTTCAAGTTAGTACACAACCACTCTACTACTCTACTACTCTATAAATTCTTACTTCTCACTTCTCACCGTGTGTCTACTGCCTACCCTATTTCCTCTATCTCCTCTACCTCCTCTATCTCATCCTCTACTCTCCATACATTATGCTGGTAAAATTCACGTGTTCAACTTTTTCAGCATCAACAAACCATCATGTCGGACGACGAGCAACACATTAGCGATCAGGAAGTGGATGATCTCTTTGGAGACAACCCAGACGTCGAAGAAGACGTTGCTTCACAGGCCAATTCAGATTCCGAAGACTCGGCCGAGACCAAGACACTCGATATCTCTTTACCTAGACATGCCATCTCCAGTAAACCTGAAGATGATACATTTGCATTGAAGATGCCTGTATTCCTCAGTGTGGAAGCACATCCATTCGATCCAACTGAGTTTAAGGAAAAGGTTGACCAGAATGCTTTGGAAAGATCCAAGAACGATCTTACTGAGAAACAGGTTAATGACGAGCTTGTTGCTGAGAAGCTTTTGAATGAAAACACAATTCGTTGGAGATACTCCAATAGTGGTAACGATGATATCATCAAGCAATCTAACGCACACTTTGTACAGTGGAGTGATGGGTCTGTTTCACTCAAGATTGGCAGTGAGATGTTTGACTTTAAAGAATTACCAGTAACAGATACATTCATGGTCAAGACACATGATAGCTATGAGATTTTACAGAATGACTCTATTATCAACAAGTCTGTGAACTTATTGCCAGCCTCTACGCATACGTCGACACACAGAAAGTTGACTCAAGCGGTGAAAACATTACAACGTAAAGACAAGATCTTGAACACCATCACTGATGATGATCCATTAATGAAACAAAGACTTGCGGATGAAAACGAACGTAAAACACTCAAACTCAAGAGACAAATTGAATCGAAACGTCGGTTACAACAAGAGAGAATGGAGAGAGGAAGTAGCCCTGCAGTACGTGGAGAAAGAGAACCAGCATATGAACGATTTGCAAGAACATATGGTGGCGATGAATACGATGAAGAAGATGATTTTGTAGCTGATGATGATGAGGAAGAAGAGGAAGTGGAAGAGGAAGAAGATCAAGAAGAGGAAGAATATGAAAGAGGAGCTGAAAGATTACAAAAATTGAAGGAAGATGGAGCAAGCAAGTATAAGGAAGAAGATGAGGGAGAGAAGAGAAAACGTAGGAGGATCATTGATCTGGATGATGATGAGTAGGGATATTGGAAAAGTGTAGAAATTCCCTTTATGTATTAATATTAGATGTATTGAATGTGACTGTAGGGAGTGGGAATGGGGAGTGTAGTAAAGTGATTAGCTCTGATATTGAGGAGTACAGATTCTACAAATATAAAAGACATAAATACATTGAATATGTATCATACGTCATAGTTGATAAATCAAAAAATCACTCTGGAATCAAACAATAGAATATATTCAAAGTAAAATAAAGGTATTAAGTCAAGTCAAGATTAATTGCTCATCTTGAGTCTCAATGACATTACAAGAGATGATATCCATCACAAAACCACCCCAAACTCAATAATAGTCAACACTAATTTATTAACCTTTATCCTTCTAGCCGCAAATCAATAACTGTAAATATTCGTGGAGCGAATTTAAAACTTTCATTGGACGTCATGTCACTTATAAGACCTATCCGTATACTTCTTTTAGGAGCGCCAGGTTCCGGTAAAGGGACGCAGACGTCCAAGTTGTTGAAGCAATTTGGGCAGCTCAAGTCACTTGCTTCAGGGGACATTTTGAGGAACCAGGTTTCTCAAGGTACTGATTTTGGAGTTGAGGCCAACAAGTATATTAAGAGTGGGCAATTGGTACCTGATTCGACGATGGTAGGGGTTATTACGAATGAGTTGAAGCAGGCTCAGTTACTTAATTCTAAAGCTACCTGGTTATTAGATGGGTTTCCTAGGACCTTCCCTCAAGCCGAGGCGTTGGATAAGGTATTGGCTGAGACTGGAAGTGAATTGAATATGGTCGTTGAACTTGATGTGGACCAAAGAGTGATTTTAGAGAGAATAGAGGCAAGATGGGTTCACTTGGCTAGTGGAAGAGTTTATAACCTTGACTATAATCCTCCTAAAGTTGCATTCACTGATGATATTACTGGAGAAAAGTTATCTAAGAGAGAGGATGACACGGCAGACGTATTCCAAAAGAGACTTGATAGATACAATCAAGAAATTGGACCTTTGAAGAAATTCTATGGTGAAAAGGGAATATTGCACAAGGTTTCTGGGAACACGTCAGATGTTATCTATCCGAAGTTAGCCGATTTGATATTGAGTGAGTTCGGAAAGGCTTAAGATTATATTGAGTGAGCCTGGAAAGGTTTGTGATTCATTAAAGATACTAGTATGTATCTTTCGGTTCAGATGTCTTTGATATGATAGAGGCATTCATCTTCAGTACTGTTGTAGATGCTGAAGCTTCTGTACATATTCTTAGCGGAGAGTTAGAAAGGTCAATGATAAGATCTTGATTTGAGAATGTTATACATGATTGAGATTACGAATAAAAAGTTTACAATTAAGCTCGGAGTTTGTAGGTTGGTTGGGGAGGATGTATGTGTTTTGAGAGTAGAATTGGGTTGAGATCAAGGTAAAGTTGATGTATCTGTATTCATGTGATTTCTATGACTGAACTATATCCCATTTCTGGAAACTTGAGGAGAGATAGAAGTATCTTTGGGGGATGAACTACTGTTCCATGGCTGCAAATATTCTAACTCTAATTAGTTGTGTTCAAGCTAAGGTTAAAGTAATTGATGTGATTCAAATCTTCTGTTAACCTTCTGGTTCATTTGCTTAAATGACAGTGGATTTCATTCAGATACTAGTAGAATAGTTATCCCTTCACTCATACTCTGGTGATGGTGAAGTAGTCTTGACTTTTAATCTTATATTTCAATATTCTAATCCAAGGCGACAAGCAATCCAATGAAACGCTCAATGGTCTATAGATCTTCTACTATCATCTAAATTGATAAGATCAAGTCTAATCTATCACGAGAGAACCTAAATTTACGTTAAAATTAAAGAATAATTGCTGATGCAATCAGTGTCGATCCATTACTAAGTCCATCTCCAAAGACTCAACTTGTCCATATTCATAAACATAACTAGTTACACTCGCTTCCCAAGCATTCACTACTCATCTCCTTATTGTCTTTTATACCCACTCCTTCTTCTTACTATTTCACAACTCTAAACTACTCAAGACTCAACCTCATTTCCATCTACTTTTCACATCAAAGTGACATTGAAAATTAAAAAAAATCATAAAGATCAAGAATCAATAGACGCTTTGATCCTTATCTTCATCTCACTTAATATCAACCAACAATAACTGTTAAGGTATAAGCATACATCTAACATACTATTACAATATGAAGTTTTTCATTGATGATTTACCCGTGTTGTTCCCCTATCCACGTATCTACCCAGAGCAGTACGCCTATATGTGTGATATCAAAAAGACATTAGATGTGGGGGGCAATAGTATCTTGGAGATGCCTTCAGGAACCGGGAAGACCATTTCGTTGCTTTCCTTGACGGTGGCATACCAAATGCACTATCCTGAACACCGTAAGGTTGTCTATTGTTCGCGTACCATGTCTGAAATTGAGAAGGCGTTGATTGAGTTGGAAAAGTTGATGGAGTTTCGTAATAAAGAACTTGGCTACGTGGAAGATTTCAGAGGCTTGGGTTTGACAAGTAGAAAGAACTTGTGTTTGCACCCAACCATCTCGAAAGAACGTAAAGGTGTGGTTGTGGATGAAAAATGTAGAAGAATCACCAATGGTCAATTGAAAGATAAAATTAACAAGGGAGCTGACATCGAACAAAATGGAGAAGATGCGTTGTGCACATATCATGAAAAGTTGAACGAAATCGACCAACATAACTTGATACCTCCAGGAGTGTTTTCATTCGATTCATTAATAAAGTACTGTCAAAATGAAGGAACATGTCCTTATTTTACAGTCAGAAGAATGATTCCATTCTGTAACATCATTATCTACTCGTACCATTATTTGCTTGATCCCAAGATCTCGGAAAGAGTGTCCAGAGAACTTTCAAAGGATAGTATTATCATCTTTGACGAAGCGCACAATATTGATAACGTTTGTATCGAGTCGCTCTCTCTTGATTTAACTGATGACACGTTGAAAAGAGCCACTAGAGGTGCTAATAAACTTAATGACGCGGTGAATGACATGAAACTCCAAGATAATGAAAAGTTAAAGAATGAATATGAAAAATTGGTCGAGGGTTTACGACAAGCTGAAATGGAAAGAGAAGAGGAATTATTCATGAGCAACCCTATATTACCAAAAGACTTATTGGAAGAAGCGATTCCAGGAAATATCCGTAAAGCAGAGCACTTTATTTCGTTTTTGAAACGGTTCATTGAATACTTGAAAACTAGAATGAAGGTATTACATGTTATCAGTGAAACACCAGTCAGTTTCTTACAACATTTAAAAGAGCTCACATTCATTGACAGAAAACCCTTAAGATTTTGTTCTGAAAGATTATCTTTGTTGGTCAAGACGTTGGAGTTATCAGATATAGATGACTTTAACGCGTTGAAAGATATAGCCACATTTGCCACATTGGTTTCCACGTATGAAACCGGTTTCCAATTGATCTTAGAACCATTTGAAACAGAAGGATCAACTGTTCCAAACCCAATTTTGCATTTTACCTGCTTGGACGCGTCTATAGCCATTAAACCTGTCTTCGATAGGTTTTCATCAGTTATCATCACCTCGGGAACTATCTCTCCTTTGGATATGTATCCGAAGATGTTGAATTTCCAGACTGTTATCCAGGAATCGTATTCGATGACATTGGCAAGACGGTCGTTTTTACCAGTCATTGTCACTAAAGGATCAGATCAAGTATCGATATCATCTAGATTTGAAATCCGTAATGATCCTTCGGTGGTGAGAAATTATGGCTCCTTGTTGGTTGAGTTTGCCAAGATCACACCTGATGGGATGGTTGTGTTCTTCCCATCTTACTTGTATATGGAGTCTATTATTTCAATGTGGCAGAACATGGGGGTATTGGATGAAGTATGGAAGTACAAGTTGATTCTTGTTGAAACACCCGATGCACAGGAAACATCTCTCGCTTTGGAAACATACCGTAAAGCATGTTCGAACGGTAGAGGTGCTGTTTTGCTTTCTGTTGCTCGTGGAAAGGTGTCTGAAGGAATCGATTTTGATCATCACTACGGAAGAACTGTGTTGATGATTGGTATCCCATTCCAGTACACGGAGTCACGTATTTTGAAGGCCAGATTGGAGTTCATGAGGGACCATTTCCAGATCAAGGAAAATGATTTCCTTTCTTTCGACGCCATGCGGCATGCAGCACAATGTTTGGGTAGAGTTTTAAGAGGGAAGGATGACTACGGTATCATGGTTTTAGCAGACAAGAGATTTGCTAGAAAGAAGAGTCAATTGCCCAAGTGGATCTCTCAAGCTTTGAATGATGCGGATATAAATTTGTCAACCGATATGGCTTTGGCATCTGCAAAGGAGTTTTTGAGAGGATTAGCACAACCAGCTAACCCTAAGGATCAAGAAGGTGTTTCTGTATGGAACTTGGAGCAATTGAAGGAATTCCAAAGACAACATGAGAAGAAGGTTGAGAATGTTAGTGAGGTTGTAGAGGTAGAGGAAGGCTTTATGGATATTGACGAAGACGACTTTGATTTGTTATAGTTGGTCGCGCTTTGTCGTTATTCTAAATGCAATAGGTTGGTATGTATAGTGTAAATATTTAAAGACTTGTAAGGATAATTGATGATATGAGTTTGCACAATAGAGTAGATACAGTTTATTCGTCATTGACACGTAAGTACTTCCTGTCGATTGACCTGAAGTAATGTGATAAACTTCTATTCATGATGGGAGTCAGCCTAACATCAAAAGCATTTCTGGTATACACTTGATCTATTGGGTTGTCAATACAGAACCTACTATCTCTACACTACACTTATATCTCCTGTAGGCCACTCTATCTTATCCCCAACGAATTATCTTATATCTCTACTCTCTTCTCACTTCATATACAATGTGTATTTTCCAAACTCATGATGAAAAACATACATGTCAAAGTCATCCTCCAATGAGTACACCCCATTGATCTTAGAGATCGGATCAAGGTTTATCAAGGTTGGGTTTGCCGGGGAAAAGCTGCCTCTGGTGATCAAAGCCACGAGTTCGCTCTATGGGTTTCCAGACTCGAAGCTTCATGGAATACCCAACTATTATGGGTTTAATGATTCAGCACTTACGAGTGAACAACGAAGTTCCCTTTTGAAAAGCACCATAATTGATGACCCTGTAACAGAACGGTTGTTTCGTATCTACAACTCGAATGTGCACAAGTGGATACGGCTCAACTCTGCAAGTCTTGGTGAGAAGAATACCAGAGCCAATGACGAATTGAGTTTGTTGGAGAGATTACAAGAGGTATTTCATGAGGGATTAATGATTTCTCCAAGGCGATGTAAGGTGATCCTAATTGACAAGAACTTCTCGTCGGCTCGAAAACTCAAGATATACGATGTACTCATCAACAAGTTGAAGGTAAAATCTGTGATAACACTTGAAAGTTCACTGTTATCAATAATAGGGAGCGGAGAAAGAGATGGGATAGTGTTTGATTTTGGATGGGAATCATCTAGCATTGTTCCTATTATGGATCTAAGGAGCGTGGGGAGAATCAATGTAGAGTTTTATGACCAATCCAACGGATCAACGTTACACTTTAAGGTGATACATGAGTTACTAAGGTTGAAAGATAGCGATGTTGACGTATTATTAACTAGAGATGATTTGTTTGAGATTATAGAGAATTTTATCATCCATGGAATGTACGTTAGAAGTGATCTGGAGCCAATTGGAGAGGAATCTAATGGAAAGATTGAGATTCTGGATGGAGTATTCATACCAAAATCACTTCAGTCACAAATATTTGAAGAGATGTTCTTTCAGAATGAAGATTTCTTTAGTCATATTGACAAACTACTACAGACTGACCTTAATGTTGACACTAGACCTGCTCTTTTAGGAAATGTGATTGTAACAGGAGGAGTCAGCAAGATCCCAGGATTTAAAACTAGACTTTTAAAGGAGTTAAGATACAGGTATCTGAACGTGAATAGTAAAGTCTCATTGGGACCTTGGGCTGGGTGTTCTATGTATGTAGCTACGATATTGGTACGGCAAGATAAGAGTAAGTGGAAAGAATTGGAAATGACGAGGGATATCTTGAATTCAGATCCGAGAACTCGAAGACTGGATTAGATTGAAGGTTGGAGTGTATTAATTGTATTCTAGAAGTTTCAATGTTGGAAATTAGAGTGACCCATAAATATTCGAATAAACGTCGTCCAAATCGTACTCAATTTCTTGTTCTTTCAAAGTGCATAACTCCTCAGATGAATCTGTTGACGAATTGTGAAGGAACTTGGACCATGGGTGTTCTAATTTTGGAGTGATGAAGAAGTTAACAATCCCGTAGAAGACTGAAGATAGTTTTCCAGTCTCAGCAGCAGGTTCATCAAATAATTCAAATTCGTAATCCAAGATATGCAAAATTATAGATTCTTGGTTGTACCTATTTTCCAAGTCGTAGCAGTCATAAAAGGGTCCAAAATAACTCAATTTTGGGAAAGGGTTATGCTGTAGTGACGACAAGTCTAGAGGAGTCTCATTCTTTATGAGTGGTTCAATCATATGAGGGAATACTTGTACTTGAACGAATGGAGGATAAATTTCGGTGGTTATTGATAAGAAGTAGTCTTTCAGTTCTACAACCATATTCAGATCTTCCAAGTCTTGTTTAAAACCTTCATCTATTAATACTGGAGACGTCTCGTAAAAGCTTTCTTCCGAAGCGCTTGTAATGTCTGAAGGGCTGCGCTCAACTTTGTTTGTATTCTTTGATAAGACAATTTCTGTATGTTTCTGCCCATCTAAGTCCTTTGTTACGCTCAAAGTGTACAGGTGATCTACTTCGAATTCATGCTTTCGATAGTTGAGCTTGTTGTTTGCAACATTAGCTAAATTTTCTAGAGAGCTTGGACTGATTTCTTTCAAAACGGATGAGTTCTTAAATGCCTTATTTAACACAGAAATATTCGCCACTGGGAAATGGTCTAGGTTCTGGACCGGATAGCCGACATCGTTCTCACTTATATCATTTTCTGTGTTCATGATGGTGGATTTTTTGGGTGCAAAAAGATAAAAAGATAAATCTTCTTTTGTTTCTAATGCTTAAAGTTGTTGTCATGATAGTGAAAAGGTTGTATAGATTCATGAGCTATAGTATCGGTAGATTAATTTCACAGGACTTAGATTTATACAGATAAGGATGAATAGATTTGTAATTTTATTTAGTTCAAACTACCGCACTCAAGTTGAGTTAATATCCTTACGGATGCTATAAAAGTAAACTGTAACTATGAAACTCTAACGGTAGGATAAAATTGCAATATTGTTCCTCTACTTGGTAGGTAATCCCCAAGATAAGAATTTACCTAAAAACAACAGTAGAAGTATGGAAAGAGTCAGTTTTTTGGTGATTGTTAGCCACTCAATGATCTTCCATTGTAGGTTTCAATTGTCAGTGCTCGACAAGAAATTGTTTATAACAGTTGCTCCTTCCAAAAGAGTCATACCAATGGTACCAGCTGCAATAAGACCTTTTGTTAAATGACGATGTTTGTGAACTTTTTCTTGAGCTTGTGGCTCAGGTTGACTTTGAGTGTTTTCTTGTGGTTTTGACATTGTGAGTTTCTTAGGTTTTAAGTAATTGGAATCTGAGCAAACTCTCTATTTATATAGACCAGATGATAGCACGAGGCTCTTGTAATTGTGTCTATTAGATAATTAACATTTGCATGATCCACCCCCCATTTTAATCACTTAGCATCAGCATGCTCATTCAGGCTTACTCTACTGATTAAGTGAGCATTAGGAGCAAAGAATACTTTTAGCGATTATGGATTATGGATTATTGTTAGATGCATTAGGTCCCTGATTGACACAGTACGTCCTCACACGCATCCAGGTAGCAGCCCAAGAGCTAGAAGCTAAGAAGTTTGTTATACGAAATTAGGAGAATTAGAGTACATGATGTGTGTGTATTCACTTGATCTACGAACTTGACATTTTGTCATGTCAAAAAACTCAATTTTCTATGACTATCGGTCTTGCTTTCTTGAATACAATGCAATATAGAGCCACGGCTCGTTTAAAGGTGCTTTGAAAATTTGAACTTAGTAGTAGATACTAAATATTAGATCCACTTTAAGCCCTCTACGATGATATTCTCGAATAGTAATTGAAGGGCTTAGTTATTTGATTACAGGCGTAAGCCAAGAGAAAAGGATGTACGAACAAGAAAGAACAACATCTAAGATGATGAGATGTACAAGAATACTGATCGTAATAATAAACAATAGGCAAGAAATTAACTAAAAAGACTAATTACATGTCAATATTTTTCGGATTCCCCTGGTCTCTTTCCTTATATTCTTCCAGAATTAATACCAAAATAATAAAAATATCATCAAAAACCATATTAGGGTGCAAATTAAAGGAGAGATGAACTCAATTGGTGGATTTACATCTTCTTATCAGTATTCAAGAACCGTGGTATATAGATTCAACAGATTAGTACACACTTACTAAAACTACTCAAAATAAACGTATCAGTACCCTTTTAATATTATACAATGAGTATCATTCATATACTGTTATATCTATAATCATTTTCTATTTAAATTCCATCAACCCTATAAATGAAATTGAGGATTGTACATTTTGTAATATAATAAAAAACGCCACATCCATTGGACTCAAAAATAGGTATACATCCCAGTGTACAATTTCCTAACATCCATGTCCCAATTTTACTAACCAATTCGCAAAGAGTCTGACGTATGCAACTCTCAATTAGGGTCCCCATATATTGATAACTTTCAACTGAGAGCATATGTTAAGTATTCTTTTGAACAAGTAAAACCTAACCTAACCTCACCGAACCATCCAGTTCTTTCATACAACCAAACACAGCCCATTCTGATGTAATTCTTATATGTTGAATTATCTACTTTGTCTCACCATTCTTAGCCAAACTTCCAATATATTCCTTAATATATTCATTCTCATTCTCATTCTTCTCACACAATACCTTAGTACTACGTATATTTGAAATCAACAGAGCAATATTGCCCTTCAACTCGATTATCCTCTCTACCTTGTCCTCCTTAGTTGTCATAGCTTTGGTGTTGAAAACGAAAAGATTGGGAATACACGACCAAAAAGTCAGTTATTTCTACGCCTCTTTGAGAGATAAAACAGATTGAGAGTACGCTAAACAGCATGTCGTGGACTGGGTTTAAGAAGGCAGTTAACAGGGCCGGAGGGTCTGTAATGATCAAAGAAGTAGATAAGACTGTTGATAGAGATTATGATGTTGAGGAAAGACGTTATCAAACATTAAAGAAAGCAGGGACAAACGTTCAAAAGGCCTCGAAAGGGTATTTGGATGCCTTGAGAGCCGTGACAGCATCTCAAGTTACGATTGCGGAAATTGTCAATAACTTGTACGATGATGTGAAGTCAAGTGGTTCAGCATACGCTAATGTTGGACAATATTATTTACAATGTGTTCGTGAATTTGATGAAGAAACAGTAAAGCAAGTGGATGGACCATTCAGAGAAACAATCTTGGATCCAATAGGCAAGTTTGCTGGATACTTCCATGAGATTGATGAAGCCATTAAGAAGAGAACACACAAGAAACAGGATTACGATGCATGCAAAGCTAAGGTACGGAAGCTTGTGGATAAGCCTGCCAAGGATGCGGCTAAATTGCCTCGCGCTGAGAAGGAATTAGCCATTGCCAAAGACATTTTCGATGAATTAAATACTCAATTAAGAGATGAGTTACCTCAATTGATTGCATTGAGAGTTCCTTACTATGACCCTTCATTCGAGAGTTTGGTGAAGATTCAATTGAGGTTTTGTACTGAAGGTTACTCTAGATTGGCACAGATCCAACAATATTTGGATCAAACTTCCAGAGATGAATATGCTAATGGATTATTGGATGGGAAGATTGATGAGTTACTTGCGCAGATGAATGGGTTGGGAATCGCTTCATTGGCAAAGTAATAACGATCAAAGATTGTATATAACTATATGGTTTTTTATTAAGAGATTGGTCATCAAGATGATTGTAGTAGTTTGTTATAATTTGTTAGAGAAATCCTAGAGGAACCCTTGAATCACATATTAAGCAACCAAGTAATTATCCATTGTGGGGCAATCAATTCATTGCTCTAAGTTTATGTAGTTTTATTCAATAAACTGAAACAAACAATCCATGTTGAATGTTAAGAATGATGATATGGACTCTAACAAGAGTGGTATTGTATATACATATATACACCCTTACATGCTCTAAACACTTCCTACCTTCATTGTGCACCGAGGGTCTTGAACACAACATCAAGATGTGTGAATTCTTTGTCAGCACTGACCAATCACGAACTTTTTGTAACGTTGAAATTAAAAACAATTTTAACGAATCGAGGAAGGCTAAACAACTCTTGAAAGAGGCTAGGACCCGGATCATTGAAGCGAGGGATTATAATTTGGAGGTTTCTAGAAAGGATAGCCAGCAGTGAATACATAGCCGGTCTTTCTACCTAATTATTGTATTTTTTTATTTGCATTGTACATGGTTGTTTTGTTGCAATTGTCGAGACCTACCACCCCGTAAATACCCAAGCAGAGCAATACGAACACGTTGGGATGAGAGCGAATAACAATAGTGAACAAGTTGGAATTATGGGACAGGTCAGAATGTTGAAAAGAATAAAACAGAGGGCCGTGATCCGGTTTATCTCGATGCTTTTGTCTTACCCAAAGTCTAGCATACTTATACCAGCGTTGGTAACTTTCATACTATCATACAATATCACGTATGATTTCACACTCAAGAGACTCAACTCATACTTCACAAGCCAGTATGCAACGCTACCGCAAGAGTTGTCCAGCAGGCGACAGATGCCTCACGAAGAAGCATCGACCATTGAACTAAAAACATACTTGGGACCAAATATAGACTATTCAACACAATTGACTAAAATCACACTTTGCAAACGAAATACAACTACAACTACAATGTCAACTAGAAACGAAACGGTTCTTTCTACAGAAAATGCCAACGTACTCAGCTTCCAGTTTTTCCAACAACTTTATGATTTGGAAGAGTATTTAAAAGAACTCAACGTCTCGATCATATCACCATTATCAGACTACCCGTTGAACCAAATCAACTTCAACATCAACAGTGTCAACCAAACGTTGACCCCCAATAACTTCAAGTCATTCATCATCAAATACCTCAACTATGACCTCAACAACCTCCTCACATTCTTATATGTGGACAAGATAATCAAGTCCAACCATCTTATAAAGTATGCCAAAAACATTAAACTATTTCTAGTGCACAAGGCAATCGCCAACTTACCCCAACACATCAACGAGTATTTGGACTCACAGCCCAATAATTTGATTCTGATCGACTCAGTGATCGAAACATCTAAATACTCGAGTATCAAAGACTTTATTATATACTACTTTGTACAGAAGGGGTTACTTTTACCGACACGGATCTTCTTCCAGTTTTCAGATATCTTCATACAATTGTTGACTTTGGTGTTCTTGGTGTACTTATACATCTCTATAGCCAACGAACACCGTATCAGGTCGAGTCTGGGGTTGATGATCGGATGGGTAGTTGGAGTGGTGATCTCTGCTGCTTCGGCAATCAATGTGATCACTCTCCTCCACGACTATAAGACCTGGCGCACAGTGTTTGAACCCCTGACCACTTTCACTAAAAGCGCATATATCTTTGCTGGATTAGTGTTGAGTTCCAGATACTTATTTCTCATAGTACGAGTATTGAATGAGAATGAGGGAACGAATACAGATGCAAACAAGAAATTATACAAAAACTTGTATAAGTTGTTTGTCGGGTTCTATGGGCTCCCCATGATCACCAAGTACTTATTAGTTAACAGTGGTGGGTTGTTGTTCACATACGCCTTTGCAAAAACTGTATTACACTACTACATTGATGGTTACTTGCTTACGTATATTAGTGGCAGACTTTTCCAAACTACCGAAGCATTTTTTTTCACAATCTGGATCCTGTACTTTTTGCATCTTACATATATTGTTGGAATAGCCTTGGTTGATAGAACTGTTTTCGATATTACAGATTTCCTTGACAACCAGTCGGGAACTGAGAATGATAATAAAGGCGTGAATGTGTTCTCAGCGATATTGTTGAAACTCCACCATCAATCGCATTTAAGACCTACCAGAAATTCTTTGAGGTATCGGTTAGGGCAATTCTTCCTCAAGGTGCGGTATCCATCAGACTATAGTTGTTGTGCATTGCTTATAACAGCATTCAGTCTCATTTTAATGATGAGTATTTTCATGCATTGGGTAATCTTAATCCCTTACAACTTGTTGAATGACAAGAAAGACATTATTAATTTAGGCGAGCTCCGGATTCTCAAGAATACTAACAACTTTATATACTACCTCGAATTGGTATTAATTATCGCATTTATCGTTGCTTCTTCATTGGTTGTATTCAACCTCACAACCTTTGACGGGCACTTTTCTAAAGTCAAGAGCAAGGTGACAGGACCGTTAACCCCTAGTGACTTTGTGACTGAGACTAAGCAGTTCAACGCAATAGAATTGTTAAGTAATGCTGGTCATAACTTAGACATTTTGAAAATCAAAACGAATTCCAAATGTTCATTTGTGGTAACGATTGGATTGGATCATAAGGTATTGGTGTGGTCTCCGTTATCAACACCATTCCAATCACCCATTAACATTACAAGCAAAGTCACCGTGAATGGAGAGGAGAAAGAATTCTGGCCAATAAATCATGTCAACATCAGTGATGACGGTAACTACATAGTTCTCATCAACTACAGGTATTCTTTAATCAAATGTTTTGAAAGAAAAACATTAAGTTATAAGTGGGAATTAAAATTGGATGATCTGTTGGTATTGAAGGACAAGAAGTTTAAGATCTTGGAATCGTTTTTCAGAAGAAGAACCGTTCCAGGTTTCTTAGCAAGAAAGATATTGCAGAAGAAGAATGAAAAAAAGAAAGGAGGAGGGTTAGGTAGAAGCAGAAGGGGAAGTGACGCGTCACTTTCATCCATGAATTCAATGATGAATGGTAACTTTCCTCCACCATCTAATGGTTTTGACCCTAAAGAAAGCGGGTCAACAGGCAATAACTTCAATATCTCTTCTCAAGAGGATGACAAAATGCAACAGTTGATCAAAGATGATTTCATTTTTGTTTTAGAAACGGGTCAGTTAATTAGCATATCATGTTCCGATGGAATTGTCAAAACATTGAACATCCTTGAGTCTGAGGAGAATAAATTGATATCTGTTGAAAAGATATCGACTCCACGTGTGAGTGACAGAATAGTGTGTCAAATAAACAATAACGATTTGATTGTTGCCACTGTATTGAACAACAATTGGAAATTCAGAAAGTTGATTGTGCGTGAAGGATTTTATAACCAAGAACAATTGATTATGCCAACAGGATTATCAAGAACCAACTCATATGCAAACGACAGTGACTTTTCATCGTTGTACAACCCCAAGAAACAACTCCCAACTTGTGAAGAAGAAGGAACAGAGAAACTTAAAAACCTTCTGGTGAACAAGAGCATTGTGGTTACTGTTCAATTTGTTGGAATGATTATCCGAGTCAAAAACTTCACAGCCGAGTTGGTAGATATTCAAAGAGGAATTGTGTTAAAAACATTCAATGTGGGACATTTCAAGCCCTTTTCTTTCAAGGTTTCGCACTCGGAGCCAACACATTGTAAGTTTTGTGGGTGTGCGTCGATCCAGACGTTTTCGTTAATTTATGAGGACTTTTACAGTCCAACGTTGATTATACACACATTCAAGATTGATATTCAACGGTCCAAGAGCAATATTTGCTTGAGAGTCGAAAGAGACCCAAGAGAAATTCGTTGCCTTGGGTTCAATGCCGTGACGGAACACCAGTACTGGTTCAATGACATCGATGGATGGGAGTTGACAGACGTCAATGTAATTATTGGAATTCGAAAGAAGAGTACCGTTGATGATGACTCAGAAGAAACAATAATTGAGCCTAAGACTACTTCATTTCAAGCGTTAACAGAAAACAGCGGCCTACTTTCTTTAAGAAAGAAAGTAAAACAGGAAAAACAAGCCGAAGCTGAATGCGTTGACAAGTTGTGGGAAGGTTTTATAGTGACTGCTTTGGACGGAAAAATCTTTCCGTACCAGTTGCCTCACAATGAGTTTTCCAGCCGTAAACTAATCAGCAGCAATTTCAATTGTTTTGAAAAGTATGGCTACAAGTCGGTGATTATGAGCACTCTGAACCTTATGGAAATTATCTATCTAGGTAATGATAAGCTCATTGAAGATGACATCTATTTTTCGGGTACCAAGGCAACCATCGGTTCAATTTTGGAAGAAGAAAGAAAATCACAGGATATAACACAACCGGTGAATAGTGAGTTGAAGTTTATAAGTAAGAGAAGAAAGATGAGAGAGAGGTTGAAAAGAGATGACGTATAGTAATAGACAGAGAGCACTTTTATATGGTAGAAAATCGTGAGAGGTGAGGTAGCACTTAAGTGTAGGGGAGATATTTAAATATTGGCTGCATCCTGTGCATTGTCAATACAAGTCTCACTCACGGTTATGCAATTATTGTTGTTGTACCTTGCAAGGCCTAATTATAAGGTAGTCTAGGAACTCATTAAGCAGAGATTGTTCTATGATGTGAAGATGATGGTTAGAAAACAATTCTCTAGCATATGAGCGGTTACTCATCAGTGAGTTTGTAGGTTTGAAGCTTTTTGGAGCAATTCAACTGTATAGAGAAGTCTGCACATTTAAGTCCAAGTAATGAGCCCACGATAGAGGAACTGTAAGTATCGCTTAAATGGAATAAACCTTGAGACCACACTTAGAAGCATATCAACAATCTTCATCAACAGGGCGAGCAACTCTAATTTTTTAACCATTTCTTAAGCGGGACTAAAGGCAGTCATTTGATGAGGCATTATTAATAGCATCAAAAATGAAGCCCAATTTTAACAGCAGAATTTAGCAGCTATGCTCAAATTTGTAAAAGAAATAGTCAACACTGCAGAGATCAGAGAATAAGGTACGAGGAGTAAATAAGAGCAGAACGAGTGAGGATGCTCCTGATTAAATTGTAATATAGATGGCGTAAGTTTTCGCTTCGAGATAGGGACAGTGGTTATGAGCATCACCAACAGGTTCTTTTTAGTTGGGCTGCAGTATTTACTGTCAACATTGTTTTCATTCAGACAAATAAACTGACTACTTGAAGGCAATTGAAATCCTTCCTATTGTTTATTCCACCCCTGCTTTCGTGGATGTAACAATCGGAGTTCCAGAGCTCCGAATACCTGGGGCTCAAATGAAAGAACCTTAAGGGTGATTCCAATTGTTTTATTCTAGTATTTCCTTGGTTGAGAGTCTCATAATTGAACTTTTCAAGAGATAATGTTTACTTATAGCTTGAATTGGTATACTGTACCCGAGGATTAGATCTTCAAGGTGATTATCTTGATGGTTGGAATGTGAAGGAGGCAGCGGGTAGATTTAGCTTTTTGTATAGGCTGAAGTGAGAAATGTGAAATCCCTCCTGGAGTACTAGGAAGCGGCTAAATGCAGCAAAGGTTTTGTAAGTGAACAATACTTTTTTATATTGGTACGTTCAAGTGGTTGCCTTATGGTTAAATATAGTTAATGGAGGTGACTTAGTTGGATAACAGTTGTTGGGCAAATCAGAGAAGAACGTTGCTTAATTATACTTTCACAGTATAGATTTTGCAGTTCTTGTGTTACATAAATCTGCGAGTTCAGTGCACTCAATCAGTGGAAGCTCTATTTTGGCAATCTAGTTCCTTTGGTATAATCCATCCGATTTCTGCAACTATTGTATATTCATTCGAAGATGAAACCAAGATAAACTAACATGGTGTCACTTGTACAGCGACGCGATTTCCTAAACGGTAGACCCGATTATCAAGGGTTTGGGGACACTGCATCAAATATGTGATATAACGCCTCGAAGTTTATTTTCGAATGTGAAACTTGTAATCACATGGACTTAGGGAGTGGGATGATTTATTGGTGAAAAATTGTCAAGTCGAGGTGGAACTAACGCTACTCTCCTTTAAGAACTTATATTGGATTCAATTGAGTGAGCATTGTTGGATGATTTTTATGTTGTTAGCATAGATTGGCTGGAACAAGTTGAGTAATTTTTTTTTTTGCAGCAAGGTTTTTGGAATAATTCACAAATTTTTCACAATTATACATAAAGTAGAAATTCTAGCTTCTCATATCATACTTTTTGATTACTCTTTGAAATTAACGAAGTGCTTGATGAGCTTTTATGTCAGATTTTAAATATGGCTACTTTGTAGTTTTTATAGAAGCAGTCCTATCATGTCGTGATTTGCTTAATTGAGATGTAGGAGTAGAGTATTTGGCTTGATTACAGTGTAGGCTACAATAATTATTAAAGATAAAGGTAATCTGTTTTCGTATTCAGAGTTGTTCATATATAAAAAATCGAACATATTAGGTATCAGTCGCAATTGCCTTTAGCATAAGCATCACCGATAGTAAGGTTACATCGTTTGCTTCAACACTGGGAAAGAGATTTAACATCAAATGGGCTTAAGCCCATTCGGTAAAAGAGGTGCACAACCAAGGTTGTTGGTTATTTACCAACACCATGGGTTACACCAGTTTGGCCACCACCAACATCCGTTGTAGCCACCGTTTCCACCGTTACCACCGTTTCCACCATTTCCACCGTTTCCACCGTTACCGCCGTTACCGCCAGTTGGGGTTGGGGTAGGCTTAGAAGTGGTCTTGCATGGAGTTGTGGTCTTAGCAGTGGTCTTGGAAGAAGTAGTCTTGCAAGGGGTGGTGGTTGAGCTTGGCTTAGGAGTAGTCGATGAGCTTGGCTTTGGAGTGGTAGAAGAGCTTGGCTTTGGAGTAGTCGACGAAGCTGGTGGGGTAGTAGACGAGCTTGGCTTTGGAGTAGTCGACGAAGCTGGTGGGGTGGTCGACGAAGCTGGTGGGGTCGAAGAAGAAGCTGGTGTAGACGACGAAGCTGGTGGGGTCGAAGATGAAGCTGGTGGGGTAGACGACGAAGCTGGTGGGGTCAGAGACGAAGCTGGTGGTGTAGAAGAGGATGCTGGGACAGAAGATGAAGATGAGCCATTTCCACCGTTACCGCCTCCAGTACCAGTTCCAGTACCAGTTCCAGTACCGGTACCAGTTCCAGTACCGCCGTTAGAGCCAGTTCCAGTTCCAGTTCCAGTTCCGGTTCCAGTTCCAGTACCAGATCCACCGTCACCGTTACCAGTTCCAGTTCCAGTTCCGGTACCAGTTCCAGTACCTGTGCCAGATCCACCGTCAGAACCAGTACCAGTTCCAGTACCAGTTCCAGTACCAGTTCCAGTACCTGTGCCAGATCCACCGTTTCCACCGTTTCCAGTTCCAGTTCCAGTACCAGTTCCAGTACCGGTACCAGTTCCAGTACCACCGTTAGCGCCAGTACCAGTTCCAGTACCAGTTCCAGTACCAGTTCCAGTACCAGTACCGTGACCAGCACCAGAGTCTGGGCCGCTTCCTGAGCCAGTTCCAGTTCCAGTACCAGTACCAGTTCCAGTACCTGTGCCAGATCCAGATCCTGAACCAGTTCCAGTTCCAGTTCCGGTACCAGTTCCAGTACCTGAGCCAGATCCTGAACCAGAGCCAGTTCCAGTTCCAGTGCCGGTACCAGTTCCAGTACCTGAGCCAGATCCTGAACCAGTTCCAGATCCTGAACCAGTTCCAGTTCCAGTTCCAGTACCTGAGCCAGATCCTGAACCAGAGCCAGTTCCAGTGCCGGTACCAGTTCCAGTACCAGTGCCTGAGCCAGATCCTGAGCCAGTTCCAGTACCAGTGCCGGTACCAGTGCCAGTGCCAGTTCCAGATCCTGAACCAGTTCCAGTACCAGTGCCGGTACCAGTTCCAGTACCAGTTCCAGTACCAGTTCCAGTACCAGTTCCAGTACCAG